>MU183221.1:0-109147 GCA_016904865.1 Pissodes strobi | reverse complement strand
AAGGGCGCAGAATTATGATGACTCTAGAACTGTATTTTGACGAATTGTTTTATATGAAAAAAATGGAGAAAGTTAAAATATCTAATGTTGAAGTTAAATATTTTTATTAGTTGACAGGAAAAAAAAATCAACGAATTTTATTGGCTTTAAACCACAATGTAAATGATCAAATTAGTTATCAATAAACTAATAAATAGTATAGAGTGGCGGATTACAGTAGGTAGAGTGCAAGATCCGGTATTAGAAATATATATATAATATATATATAATATATAATATTTTGCGGTTACTGGATATGCACCAGGAAAGTAAAGGTCACAAGCAGTCAATTTTAACATGGTTTTCAAGAAAGACAAATAAACATACTATCGACAAAGAACTAGAAGAGCAGACCTAAAATGAAATTACCCACTTTTACCAAGTATTGCAAAGAGCCGTAGCAGTTTAAAAATGTTTGTGCTAAAGAGGTTTAGCATTAAGAGGACATGAAGAAAAATGGGGCTCACCCAATAATGGAAATTTTATGGGAATTATTGAGTTAATTTCAGAGTTTGACCTTTTTATGCAAGAACATTTAAAAAAATGCCAGTCTACATCAGGAAAAACCGTATCCTATGTCCTATTTGTCCAAAACTACGTAATCGTAGTAGAATATTCTTTGGAAGAACTTATTGGTATAATGGGAAAGCAAGCTATAATCGATCAAATAAATAATAATGATGTTCAGTACTATTCTATACCTAATTGTAGATTCTACACCGGACTTAGCACACCTTGACCAACTAGCTATTGTTGTAAGATATTGTTATCAAGGATTGCCGTACCAAAGGTTTAAGACTTTCATTCCCATTGAAAATCACAGAATATTTGTTTCAAGAAATATCTGCATTTTTAAATAAATGTGGTCTCTCTCTTTACAAAACATTAAAGGACAGTCATACGACAACGCAGTCAACATGAATGGTCGATATAATGGAGTTCAGGCTCGTTTTAAGTCAATAAACAGATTTGCAGATTTTATACCATGTTCCACACATTCATTGAACCTGGTGTGGGTCGAAGCTGTAAAATTAATTTCAGAAGTGGTTGATTATTTTGGTATTATCCAGTCCCTTTATGTTTTTTTCTCCGCGTCACCCCATGGATGGAATATTGTATCAACTATCGCCAAACTTCAATACGCTCTTAAATAAGTCTAACAAGATGGTGTAGATTGGATACGATGATATTTTAAAATCTTTAAAACATATTTACATGGATGAAGGAGAAAAAGCTGATTGCAGAAACGAAGCCAAAAACTTATACAAAAAGATGATTAAATTAGAATTTGCTATGTTAACATTAATTAGGGAAAAAGTTCTAGAGCGCTTTAATAAAGTTTCTACCAAATAATTGCAATCACCTAGTTTGGATATACAAGAAGGATACCATTTATTGGATTCTTTAAAACAATTTTTACAAGGCGTCAGAAAAAAATCTGAATCAGACCCAATAAATTGGAAGCAAATGCTAAAGAACTAAGCGAAGATATTGAAAAAGAATTTGTTGAATCCAGTAAACGCAAAAGAAAAATATTGCTAGCTAATAAGGAAACTGAGATGCCTATGTTTATTGGAAAAGTAAATTTTAGAGTTGAGATTATCAACAGGCTGTTGGATTTTTTGATAAACGACTTACATCGCCGAAGTTCTGTCTATCGAGATATAACAGTTAAATTTAAATGTTTATTTGATATAAGGGATATCTCAAAAGACGATACTGATGCGGAGGGCTTTAAAAAACTCTTAGAATATTACAACGAAGATCTTGAAGGAGAACTCATTAGCGAAGCCTTGCAGTTCAAATATAATTTTTAAAAATATTTAACCCTGAAAATAACACATGTTGCTCAACAATGTTAATTATCATCTATAGTAAGGAAATGATAGATGTATTTCCCAATTTATACACCGCCGTAAAGATATTTTTAACGCTACTCGTAACTAGTTGCGAAGCGGAGCGTTCCTTTTCCAAATTAACAATAATAAAAAATAAATATAGAACTGTTATGACAGAAAAAAGATTTTTCTGTCATAACAAATTTTTGGGAATACATACTTTCAATTGGAAGTGATTTGACTGGTAATTTAAATTACGATGATGCAATAAGGGAATTTGCCGATATTAAAATTAGAAAAAGAATTTGTTTTTGTGATTTTTGTTTGTTTCCTATATGTTCATATTTTATATATGTATATCCTTACTACCTAGTTTTTTCTGTTGTACCTACCTTTAGTACCTTATATTTTTGTAATTTTGAAAACTCTTTCTTTACTATTAGAAAACTGGTTATTTTTGTTTTAGTACTTTTGAGTTTTTATTTGTTTGTTTGTCTAAAATGTTTGTATTTTATTTTCTTTATTTTTAATGCTATACTTAGTTCCTTTTTTATTTATGTGATTTTGTATATTATTATGTAGAATGTACCTGAAGTTACTTTTAAGTTATTTGATTACGAACCAAAGGTTTTGATCTCATCGATAGTTTTTTCCTATTTACTTAATATTTTTTATTTTGTTTCGTTTTGATTTTGTTTCAACTTAACAATAAATTCTAAAATGAAAATATTTGTTTTATTTTGCCCTTTGTATTAAAAAAATAAAAAGTAGGGCGTAGGGGCCCCAAAAATTACGTAGCGTAGGGCCCCATAAATCGTAAATCCGCCAATAAGCTGGGTCTGGATCTAGACCCATTCTATTATTGCCTGCGCTTCGATTTTAAGACACGAAGGCAATAATAGTTATCTAAACCATGGTTAACATACAATTTTTTCCGCTACTAACAAGTCTACCATATATTTTGTAATTCGTAAAGCATTAATTATATAATATATTTTTTTTATTTTGATAGAAGTTTTTTCGATACGCAAAGTAGTGTCGAAAAGAAGCTCTTTTCGACACTACTTTACTTGACTGGTTCCTATGATATTAACAAAATTGTTCAATGTCAATGCTCACTAGCAAAAATTTCGACACCGTTTTGAATGGGATTCCCTAAAGTTGTACCTCATACGCATAGTCGATTTCTTATTTAAAACTGAAATCTGATGGTTAATCACGTACATACAACTATCAGTTTTATTTTACCAATTATAAGTATCAGTTTATTAAACTGGACCGTATACATAAATATAAATAAATTACACATATCATATCAATACGTAAAAGTACTTTTTCGAAAATGAATTGTCCTAATTTTCTTATCATTGGAATAATTTCTTTTTAAATATTTTTGAAGTCATATAAATGCAAATAACAAGACATCATGTATATTAATAAAATATGTATATATAAGCTTCATTCTCGTATACAGTAAATTCAGAGGGTTTCATTCAAGCATGAAGTTGTTAATATTAATTTTATATTTTATGATGCTTATAATAGCTGCAGTTAATACCAGTGAAGCAAGTGGAAGTAAGTTTCTATTTTTAAATATTTGTGGTATTGTATTCTCTACCATCCTGTTTTTGCGAAAAGTAATTGTTTTCAAAGGAAAATTCTTTGAAAATATCTTTTTAGAAAAGGTGGTTCAAAAAAGCGGGACCACTTACTATCAGTTATGATATTTTAAACAAAACGCCACACTTTCTATTTTGAATTATTATTGATATTTTAAACATAATTAATAGGTATAGGTATCTAAAACTGTAATTATAACCTAGGTACTTCTTGTTGTCAATTTTCAGTCGGACTGGAAGCATGTCATTCTTTTATATGTATATGAAGCATGTATACCTAAACATCGCCGGAAGTAATAAATCATTTCTTGACAAAAAATCAGATGACATTTCTTATTACATCGGAATCGGTCGAAAGGTGACATAAATAAATAGTAGGTTATAAAAAAGCTGAGGAAAATAAATGCAAGTCATTTTGCTCCAACAATAAGTGTTAAATTTGGATTTGAGTCTTACAGGAAATATGTCTAGAATTTCCAAAAATAAAAAAGATGGCCTTTCTCCGACAAACAAGAGTTGGTTTTTGAACCACTTTATATAGAAAATAGATTTTCAAAAAATACACACAGCACAGCTTATTCACTACCAGCTAGTCATCTTGCGGCAGCATCCTTTGATTTGGGAAAGTCAATAGCCAAATTTTTTGCAAATTTTAGAAGAGTGCCATGACTCAATATTGTTTTAAATGTCTGGGTATCTGAATAATACTTTTGACAGTTCGTTTAATTTAAAATGTGCTTTTTTGTCGCCTAAAATCGGTTTAAAACAAAACAAAACAAAATTGTCTAAAAATCGGAAATTTCCGGACTTTATAGGGCGATAGCCGTGACTTCGGACGAATTTGTCGTGGGTTTTGAAGGGAAAATTCATTTTAAATTCAACCGTGGCCACCGCGACTGTGGAACAGTGGAACCGAACTGCTCAGGGCACTGCCAGGTAGGCGTAGTGCCCGACACTCCAACTTTCCGATTTCGGTAGAGATGATTAGCTAGTAGTGAATACGCTGTGCCCACAGCGAAAGAAAATTGACGTGTCCTAGTGTTACATCTCTTTGGCTGACGTACCAGTTTAATAATATATAATATTAATTCAAATTTAAATTCAAAAATAGCTTTATTATCATAACATTAGTTGTTGACGACGCCTTGTAAAATTAAAATAAACAAACAAAACATGGCAAAATTAAATATAAAATATACAAAAAAAAACATTAATTAAAATATGTATTAACAATATATCAGATTATGGAAAGACATAATTGAAATATTCGTCAAGAGAGTAGTATGCTTTAGCGGCTAGCAATTTTTTAACAGCTTTCTTGAACCTAATTACACATTTTATAGACCTAATTTCAAGAGGTAGATGATTAAATATTTTTTCCCCATATAAATAATAGTATATTATTTTATATGGAGGAAAAGTAATACTTTTCATGGCGCGCTCGTGTTTAACAGCCGAACGGAGTGAGGCTGGTAATAGAGAGCAAGCCATGAAAAGTAGCTTTTCCTCCAAATAAAATATGCTGTTTTTTCTTCAAATGTCGACAAATTAATGCAAAAAGTCTCTTTTTAATAGTAATAATTATTATTATTAAAGATAAGTGGGTTCGCAAGGCGGCTTAGACCGGTGCGGTGTCGGTGAATAGGCTCAGGTTGTTGCTATAGTAATGTAACATAAAGCTGTCAGTGGACACTGTCAACAATAATTATATTTTTAAAATTGCGTGTCCGATTGCCTTTTAATTCCTTATTGATAAGCAGTTATTGGGTAAGTTCGATTAAATAATAACCAATTTGTTCCTAAATTAGTGATTTTTAGAAATGCAGTCACACATTGAGTGATAAATACTAATTTTAGTTTAATAACTCTTGAGTTTTTGACGCTTATTTTGATGTTTGCTTGTATTGTATCTATGTTGCTATGATAACACTTTTACCTCCGCCGGCGGAAAAGTGAAAAGTAAAGCTCCGGCGGAGGAAAAACGAAACTTCACTGCCGCCTACACAGTCGAGTAATGACGGATTTACTGACGTTTGAAGGATATATGGGTGGTTTTCAGTATCTTTTAAGATTCTGATTTAATTTTGGAAAAAGAAAATTTGTTCGGATTTAGTTCTACTGACTTTTTTCTTTTAAGTAACTCACTCAAATATGCTAGAATGGTTCAGAACATGCTCGAGATGCATACAAATAAAAGTAAGAAGGATTTTAAATAGAAAATAAACACATTTTTAACATGACCGTCGCATACTTATTTATTTTTTTTTCAGGTGATATCTTTTAATTAGCGTCGGTTTCGAGCTATAATTTTATTTAATACACTTTATACTGTCAAACTGTGAATTTGGAAAGAATCCAAATTAATTTTGCGACTTAATAGTTTAAATATATTCCTAGAAGGTCGCGAATATTGGATTTTGCTCCTGGGACATACGACGATCATGTGAAACAGGAGTTTCAAAACCCAAATTAAAATATAAATTTATAAGGTAGAGCACTTTTAGTATTATAAATCGATAAAAAAATATGCCTGTCAAGTCAAATGTAAAAAAAAAATTATGGCTAATATAAAAAATTTTGTTTTAATACCCCAGGGACGTGGTATCTTAAAAGTTACTGAAAATCACCCATATAGAGAGTGGAGCGTCAATATCCGATTTCTTACAAAATGCGGACGACAAGACTCTCGATTCCTTACTCCACAAAGGGTTCTAACCGCTCTCTTTTGAAGGACAAATAGTGAGTTGAAAAGATACCCAGGACAGGCCCCAAAAACAAATACCATAGCTAAGGTGAGACTCAATAAGTGTATAATAAGCACTTTTTGTTATGTGAAAATCTAAATTTTTTGATATCACTCTCAGAGCAAGAAACTCTACCACTAACTCTAATAATATGTCCACGGAATTTGAGTTCACTATCAATTGTAAGACCTAAAAATTTAATAGAATATTGTGACTGGATGGGTTCGTCTTGTAAGAATACATTATCCATAGAACTCTTAAAACTTAATAAGTTAGTCTTAGAAACATTAAGGCTGAGATGGTTTGCATCAAACCAGTCCTTTTCAGCTGTTCTACATCTTTTTCATGCCATAAAATGGTGGTATCGTCGGCGAACATAGTTACCTCTCCTCTTATTGATAATAGAGACAAGTCGTTAATATATAAAAGGAAGAGTATAGGCCCCAGGACAGAGCCCTGGGGGACAGCCAGAGAAATGCGTTGCTCATCTGAACAGCAGCCCTTGAAATTGACACTCTGAACACGACTCGATAGGTAGGACTCGAACCAGCACAAGGACGAGCCTCTAAAGCCATACCTCTCCAACTTCCACATCAGTATTCTGTGATCCACACTGCCAAAGGCTTTGGAGACATCACAGAACACTGCTGCTGCAGCTTCACCGGAGTTAAGCCGATTGTAGAGCACACGCAGAAGGTCAAATACAGCATCTCCAGTGCTCTTTGCCTCTTGGAATCAAAACTGCCTAGGACTCAAAAGATTAAACCTGGTCAGGAAAGAAATCATTCTAACCTTCACCAACCTCTCAACGATTTTAGACATTGCAGGCAGAAGAGCTATTGGGCGAAAATTAGATGGACTGTCATGATCGCGCCCCATATGTAGAGGAACAACCACTGCTCGCTTCAGACATACAGGAAACGTGTTGGTAGAAAAAGAAGCATTTATTGCATCTGCAAGCGCTTCTAGTGCCCTGGTGGGAAGAGCCGAGAATATCTTCATAGAAATCTGGTCCCATCCTGTACAAGTTCGATTCTTGATTTTCTTTATTATGTCCCTAACCTCCAAAACATTAGTTGGAATGAAAAAGAAAGTCTCTCCAACATTAATACCTCTCATGAAATCCTTGGGTTCGTTTTTGCTGCAAATGCGACTAGTCATTTCAGAAGCAACTTGACAGTAATAGGAATTCAGCCCATCTGCATTTAATTCAGAGACTGTTGGAAGAGTATCATTCTTCCCCCTGAGTTGATTCACAATATACCAGGATTCCTTTGCATTATTTGAAGATTCATTGATGCGTTTCCTATAGTACAGCTGCTTAGAAAGGGAAATCGTGCTCCTATATATTTTCGATAGTTGAAAAAATAGTTTAAAAATGGTTCGTTGTCCATTGAGAACTTTCTAATATAATGAAGAGACCGCATATTTTTCCCTGATATTCTTAAACCCTTTGTGTACCAAGGCTTTTTTGTTTTGTATTTTTTATTGACAATGGGAAATGATTTGTCGAAAATAATGGATATGGATGAATGGAATGCCTCAAGTTTGTCATCACCTGAGTTCAAGATTTCACCCCAACTGGCATTATCACTAAAACTGCTAAATCTGGCAAAGTTTTTTTTTGTAAATAGTCTGCCACGCGTAATGCCAGTATGTTTTGGGGGTTTAAAAAGTAATAGACTAGTTACAATGGCCTCATGTTCAGATAACCCGGGACTGTTACACTGACAGATAATATTCTCATTACGTAGGTTTGAACATACATAGTCAGTTGTTGAAGCTGAATGGTTCGTGATACGTGTTGGTTGGTTAACATGCATGTTCAAATTAGACTGGAAAAGATTGGACAATGTTATGGTCTAACTATTAAAATGATCAGAAAAGTCTATGTTAAAATCGCCAGACACTATTATATTTTCATTGACAGGAATGCCCGATAATAAAATTTCCAGATTTTCTATAAACAACTCTACATTCTCAGAAGGAGACCTATAAATTCCCAGCACATCCATATGTAACTCTTTGCAATAAGCCATTGAAAACTCGAAAATCTTTTCTTTTAGAAGAAAGTCATATTTATTTACTGAGATAAACGCAAATTTAGAGCTAAATTCCTTATATATCAATATAACAGTGCCCCCATGACAGAATTCCCTACGAGAAAATTTCGATATAACTATATAATCAGATAATTTAAGAGGCTCGTCATGCCTCAGCCAATGTTCAGTAAGGATTAAAATATCTGGAAAACCAATTGATTCAATAAATAGCTCTAATTCATCCAGTTTATTTCTAACAGACTGTATATTCAACAAGACTAAATCGATACAACCTCCGGCTGACCTCCCTCTAAAAAAGTATTACCCTCACAATCAGGTGTAACAGAAGAGTCACTAGGAATCTTATCCGACTCTCAATCCGTCGCGCATTGAAACTGATAGGTACTGACTTGAACACAATCCTCTTGGACATAACATTATTATAACTTATATACCATGACAATAGTTTACCGAGAGAATAAATAGAGTGGCGAAATCTATCATTCTGTTCTTTATTGTGTATAACCTTTATACTGCAGGAGTTGTTGCTTGAAAATCGAGCAATAAAATTATTTATATTTCTGTATGCTGATGAATGAACAAATGATAAATGACACCTGAACACAAAAATTAAATTAGTAAACCTGCCTATAGATAGAAGTTTATGTAATTGTAAAAGTGATAGCTTTGTATACGCTAAATTTAGGCTAATAACAAAGGTATCACTTTTCCCAAGATTAATAGTTAAGCGAAAAGTATGATCTAGTAGGTGGGTGGTTGTGCAGCTGCTAAAAACAAAGCCCTATGTTTGGTAAGAAGAACCTAAGACATCCGATAAAACACTAGAGCAGTATCTGGCACTGGAGTCTCCACATACCATAACTTGTTTTTTAGGGTGATCTATTAAATAATCAGGAACCTCTTCAGTATCTGCAAGCTTGTTAGCGTGGAAGTCAGCAGCTCTTGTTATTTCATCCATTAAACTCAGCTGCGGAACACAATCTGTAGGCTTAATGTTATCAGATTCATTAAGCCAACGGCAATTTGTCTGTTGTGACGTGATCTTCGAAAACTGTTCTTTCAGTTGGGCGATTTCATCAGTGTAGCATTTATTATCCACCTCCAATACGTAGATCGACGAAACCATTGATTTATTTATAGTAGACAAGTCATCAATTCTTTTCTGAAAGTCATCCATTGACTTTGACTGTTTGGCAATTATCTCCTCTAGGGAGTTTCTTTCACACTCCAAATCAGCCAACTTTGTTTTTTATATGCCGACTTTAAGTTGGATACTTTCAATTTTAGGTCTTCGTTGTTTCTACATAATTCCATTATTTTTGTGTCCTTTTCAGCCAGCAATTGCTCATACCTCTCTGCATTTCCATTCAATTCAGCTTTCGAAGTGTGGTAATTTTGTTTCAAGTTCTCTAGTTCATTAAAAAAGATGTCTAATCTACTTGTAGAGTCATCGTGCATGGCAATACAGGTTTTGGAACAGTACCTTTTGCTGACCTAATTTCACATGTGATTTAAAGTCCCTTTCCAGGCAACTTTGGTGTAATAGGTTGTTGCAACTGATACAAATAAAATAACTATATTGCTTAGTTGCACAACACCTAAATTTAAATTTTTCCATAATTACTTTAAAATTAGTTGCAAGTTAAGGATTAGAAACAGGATAAGAATGAAAAAAATAAATAAATAAAAATATGATGCTTCAGCAACTCAAAACCTTAGTATTAAACTGTTTTCGTCAGATTATACTAGTATTAATAAACTTATCTAATTAAAAAACAAATAATAAAATGATCGAGCCTAGTCCGATTCTGTCAACGTAAAAATAAAAATACACAAACAAAAATCATAAAATAACCCAATTCTAAAGCCTAGATAGTAGATAGTTGTCAATACAGTTAAAATTCAGCGGAATACATCGTAAATATGTTTTCTAGTTTACAAAAACATTGTTGTGTGGATGACTGTGGAATCTCATTCTTTGGTATCACAGAACTTCTTATCTTCTCATCGCATCAGCGAGTTTGCGGCTATTGTGTGCAGATAATACGGCAACTTTGAGAATGCCTTCGATGTTTGGTGAAAAGTGGTTTTTTCTACAAGCGTCTGTAGACTAGTGGTGTGACGGTATCTGTGGAACAGTTACTTTGTCGCGGTATTTTTTAATACCGTCGCGGCATCGCGCTCCACGCCGAAAGAACCAGTTACATTGGAACTGCCTTAATATCGCAAGCGGGTATGTGAAGCAGGCGCCAGGAGCGCCGTTGTCGCTGTTCCATGTACACGGTTACGTGGGTTACGGTTACTTTTAACGGAAAGCCGAATATTAGGCAAAAGATACTTGACCGCTGTATTATTTCTGTCGCGGTAAAAATTAATATGAATGGATTATTTTTTAATTAATACCGATTTTCACTGATATCAAATCATATTTTATTGTATGGAATTTAAATTTTTCCTAGTAATAATAGGTGTAGGTAAATAAATTAACATTTGATATCAAACACAGAACACATTTTATTATAAATAAAATTATTGTATTTCTTTTCATACAATAAATAATCTTAATAAATAATCTTACCCAACACAGAATAAAAATCAATTCATATTCCTGGTTAGTGTTTTAAAATAATATCTGTTTAACTTTAGAGGAACTTAACCTTCTATCAGAAATAATAAGTCCGGATTTATAAAATATTCTCTCACATGAAACGCATGTAGCAATTGGAACAATGCACCTCGATAATTGTACCTATTTATTATTAGAAGCATAGACGGTAGGTACACTTTTATTACGGAATAATTTGTTGGTCTTAATTGTTATTACCAAACCCTTCCTAAAACAAATGTAACTAAAGTGAAATTTCATTATCACCCACAGCATACCGTTTAGGAAATCGTTTAAAGCTGACCAAAATATACTGACAGTTATCAAGTCACCAATTTGCGCTATACGCAAATAATATTTTATTTGTCACTCATTTGTAAAATTATTATTTAAAATCAATTCTCGAAGAACGAAAATTCATTTTTACTGCTAGTCACGCTACTTACTTGCAAAAAGTTTACACAATTTAGCAGTCAAGTCAGTCAGCTAGTAAAAATCTATTTTCATTGAGAAATGTCTTGAGTTCTTGACCGCCAGGAACGATAATAATAATATTCTAATATTTATTAACACAGCTTTGTATCAATAAAAACAACCAAGACCAAAAATACAAAACAAATGAAATTAATACTCATCAATTGAATAAAGCATCACCAGTCATGTTTCCACAATCCGTTATTTATATTTACTTTTTTCGTTCTAGTTCCAAACCCTCAAGATACCAAACACTTTAATAGCCGTTCCCGAAAATACCAGCGGCCAGCGGCGCGAAGGCGCCTAGCATAGTAACCGAGGGTACGGAGGCTCACGGTGCCAGTTATAAAATTCACAAGCGTAGGGTATTTTGTCGCTGTATTTTGTCGCGGTATTTTTCTGTCGCGGTATCATTTGGAACGGTATCGTAGGGGATCGGTATTTCCCATCTCTACTGTAGACCCGATATAATTTTCGATACCGACTCTAGCGCCATCTACTGCAGATGGCGTTGACTCAAGCGATTGCATTCGCGCTATGTCATCGTTATGCAATCGATTTGCATATAAGGTGTGGTGGTCCAGAGGACTAGATGGTTAGCATAGATAATATATGGTTAGGTCTGAACTCGGCAGCTGCATTTATCGGCGTCGGCGGCTCGGGTTCCAACCCCGTTGTTTTCTTTTTATTTTTTTTAAGGTTAAGTTTCTAAACAGTTTTTTTCTTGATTTTGGGTATGTATTGGGTTAGTTTGGGTTAGCACCTGGTTAGTTTCCTTTTCTTGAGCCCTCGTAGCGAGCGCAGCGAGCGGAGGGCCATGCGAAAAGTGATATTACTTATTGTAATACGTGCCCGTACTTTGGATGCACTTCTTCCAAAATATGTTGCTTTATTTAAATAAAAACCAGGATATATTTAATAAAAGCCGTATTAGAGTCGATATACAGTAGCTTGCATGTGTTTCCGCGAATATATTCACAAAGAATCCCCCTTCTTTGTGAATATTATTATTATGGATGTAAATCTGAGATACAGGGAACATGTGAAGTTGCTTCTACAAAAAAGCTATGCTAAAATCTAAAATGAAAATGTTATATGCAAATCGTTATATACTAAATTTTAAGTTAAGAAAAAAATTAATCATCATTTAATTACTGTAATATCGTTTATTTTCCATGTTTAGATTTAATAACAAAAACCGGCTTCAGTATTTGCAAAATGTCTGTTGTCGATTTGTATACAAGTTGAGAAAGTATGACCTTGTCTCGCTAAAAACCAAAGAACTTAAATGGTTAAAAATTTGAAATACTGTCCAATTCCACTATACTGTGTTTTTAATGTAGTTATTGAAATCATGTGTTCCTATATATCTTAAAGAAAAACTACTGTTTCGAAGTGTTATACACAGCAGAACTATTAGAAATCTTGATCTTTTAACAATGCCGCAATATCAGACTGCTTCATTTCAGCGCTGTTTTACATATATGGCTGTAAAAATTTATAATTCTCTACCTATAGCTATCAAGCAATGTCCAAGCATAAATTCAATTCGATAGAGGTATCGAGAACTTCTATTGTCCCCCCTATGGTTACTTAGTATAAGACTGAATTTTGTAAAAAATTATTTACTTAGTTAAGTTCTGTGATGATAAATAGACCTACAATAGTATTAAAAAAAATTAAATCCTTGGTTAACATACTGTGTGAGGGAGAGGTTAAGTGGAAGAATAACCATAGGTTAAATCTCGCCTTTCTCAATTACACATTGTGTATATACTACTGTATAGGCACATTAAATAAAAACATTATTTATTTTATTTATTTATTTGTTTAATTATAAATGAAAACATTCAAGGCAGATGATAAGGTATTTGTATGCCAATTATGTCGTCTAAATATATTTCTGCAAATATTACTCATACAGGGCCGTAGATAAGAGGGGGGTTTAGGGGCCATGGCTCCAAAAAATGTTTGCCTCCTGGCGGCCCTGTGGGACTTTTAAACTTAATTCACTACAAGTTTTCGCAGAATCCCCGATGCAGAATCGATGTCTGCCCTTTACTTACTGTCTTTGTTGAGAGGGTGCCACGTACGATATTTTATATCATGTTAAAATATCATAACTTTTTGGTGCCTACATTTTTTATGGTAGTGGCACACACACACGCTAAAGGGAGATCCTATGGCATGGCGCTCGACGAGCGGTGTGTGTTCGAAGATTTTGATTGACATGGTTCTTGAATAGTTGTAGGTTGTAATTAGGGGGGAACAGATGCCCTGGGAGTGAGTTCCACAGTGATGCAGTGCGCCAGACAGAGGAGTACTTGTAAAGCGATGTTCTATAGGTATTTCTAGTTGTACGATGAACTGGTGCGCTCTTGCCATCTGTCGTGACTGTCTGACAAGCGTTGCCAGGGGCGGGATGAGGCGGGACAAATCCTGGGAACATCTGCCGTGAAAGTATCTGTAAAACAGGGACATCTCGGCCACATGTCCGAGGTGTTCCTGACTATCCAGATTCCGGGTCAACTCCGGATCGCCGACAAGACGCACACAGCTCTCTTGCACCTAGGGCCGCTTCCAATGGAATCCAGCAGCTTTAGGGTGTGCTTTGGTGCGGCACCCGCTCGAGACTCTGTGTGAGCAATGTTCTAAGCACGGTCTTATTTGCGCTTTGTAGAGCAAGAGCAACTGCTGCGGTGTATACAGTTTTGTATTGCGAAATAGCACACCAAGCTTCTGGAAGGCTGATTTTGCGATGTTAGCAACGTGGTCATGCCAGGACATATTGCTGTTGAAGAGACACCCAGCAATCCGATTGACGAGGATGAAGGAATGGTCGATCCTGCCATAATGATGTCAGGGCACGCCGTATTGGCCCTCTTGGTAAACGTGGCTGCTTGGGTCTTTGCTGCATTGAAGTGGACCAAATTTCTGTCTCCTCAAGTTTGAACTTTATCCAGGTCTTTATTAATTGCTGTAATCTGCTCCTGTCTGCGGTGATAAGTCTCAGTCGCTGGTAAAGATTTTTTTGATCTAAATTGTAAGACAAGGGTACTGGCATCTGCAAAACTGTAAACAGGATTATTCGTTTCGGTCAGCAAGTCATTAATATAGATGAGGAACAGAGTTGGTGAAAGTATTGCGCCCTGAGGTACGCCCGCGTTAATGGTGCATGTGTCTGAGATGTGTCCATCAACTGCAACGTGCAGAGATCGGTTCATAAGAAAACTGGCAAGCCAGCTGCAGAAATGGGCTGGCAGTCCGAAGAACGGCAGTTTATTGAGCAGTCCGTCATGCCAAACTCTGTCGAATGTCTTTGAAATATCCAACGCAATCGCTCGAGACTCTCCGTAATTCTCAATTGCGCTACTCCATATATGAGTGACACAGGCCAATATATCTTCTGTCGATCTCTCTTTGCGAAAGCCGCATTGATTATCGCCGATTATTCTGTTGTTCTCGAGGTACTTTATAGTAGTTGCTGATTGACTACACGTTCCAGGACTTTGGAGATTATTGGAAGCAAGGCAATTGGGCGTGGATCTCTTGCCTTTTTTGGCACAGGTCGCACTCGAGCGACTTTCCAAGAAGATGGGAAGATCCCTTTTTCGTAAGACACAGGAAAAAGCCTGGAAAAAACGGGTGTTAGTTTGTTGGCGCAGTTCTTTAACACAATGGAGGTATTCCGTCCGATCCTGATGCCTTTTGCGTATCTAGTTCTTTTACGAATGTCACTTGACTTCTGCCATGGTAGTGTTGATGTTCGATATGGTGGCGAGAGCCTTGCCTTGGGGGACGTCTAAGGTAGAGTGCGATGAAAATATTTTGGCGAACATGTTTGCTTTTTCCTTGGCTGTAGTCAAGGTGAGAGAGGAGAGACGTTTTTGTAAAGTTATTACTTACTGCCTTTGCTACCGATCAGAAATTCCTGGAGCCACTGGAGCATCGCAAAAGTTTATTCCTGATCCTTGATTGTGTTTGTCCTTAGTTTCGTCATTGTCTTTATAAACAATGGTCATAATGTTTATAAGAATTAAACAATGGTTTCGTCGATCACACGTTTGCATTCGTTCCTCGCTTCGACAAAATAATTGCGATTTTCAGCGGTGTGATTTTGCTGCCAGTACTTGTAGGCTTGCTGTTTCCTACGTTTCCTACCTACAGCTCTTTCGCATCTTCAGTCGAACCAGGGCTTTCCTTTTGATGGTAACTTGTTGGAATTTGGGATGTATGCTTCCATTCCTGAGGAGATTACTTGCGTAATCTCTTCGCAGCAGTCTGACGGGTCATCAGTGCCAAAGCAGACGTCGAGCCAAGGAAAATCTAGGTAGAACTCCCAAGATCGTCCCAGTTTGCAGAATTGTAATGCCGGATTTTGCGAGGCAATGGTGGAGCCTTCTCTAGAAGTGGCAATTCACAAACCGTTGTAATAAGTTTGTGGTCGGAAGTACCTAATGGCGGACAAACTGTAATTGTGTACTGGTCAAGATTGGTGGTTAGAAAAAGACCCAGGAGGGCGGCGAATTCGCCCCTCTCTGAGATTCGAGTTGGTTCGTCTGCAAGTTGAGTAAGCCCGCAGCTGATGATAATAAATGCTTCAGCTTCTCTAAATTATTCACAGAAAATTAACGTTTCTGAATTTTGGGAAGTTAAAATTATTGTAAGTGGCTCAAAAATAAATTTTTATTGCCTAGATTTGGCCAATGAGTGTATAAATGTCAATCATGAAAGTTAATGAATTGACTTACAATGATTTAAAATGGATTTTATCTTTTGAAATGAAACTAAGCAGGTGGTCTCAGCTTGAAAATATATTGTCTCGGTACAAATTCATACATTGTGAGAGGAACGAGTCAGTAACGCTCATGATTGTAATTTTCTAAAGACAATCATGGATTATTTAAACAAAGCCTTAAGTTTGGAACAGACGCATTACTCACCATCAACAACAGTAATGTCTTTTATGTTGTATACGCTTTCTCCTTCTGCTTATGACGTAATGCGAGATTATTTGAATTTGCGCACCAAAAGATACTTACAATATCTCTCGTCAACCCTAAATGTGTCACCAAGTACTTATCAAAATAGCACCGATAATGACAAAACTGCAAATAATTATTTAAACATCGTTTCTAGCTCTCTAACACCCAATGAAAAAATTGTTAATTTGTTAATCGATGAGGTGTATATTAGCAAGCGGTTAGTCTATAGAGGCTAACATCCAATTGGTGTAGCTTCTAATGCCAATTCTTTGGCCACAACTGTATTAGCCTGATATGTTCATCCTTTGGTAACTTTTCAGAAATCGTAAAATTGCTGCCAGTTAACAATATAAAAGCAACAGAAATGGCTCCTATCACTAGAAATGTCATCTCTTTAGTACAAAAAAAATGGTTTCAAAACTTAGATATTATTACAGACAATCATAGCATAAATGGTTCATTATTTACAAATTTAACAAAACATTTATTTTCTTTTTCAAATCCAGAATATCCTAACTGCAAAATTTCTACAAGCTTTGATTTTGTACATTTATTAATAATTGGCGGAATATAAAAAACCTGAACCAAACATTTGTGTTTCCTGATTTTGACAATTTTAGTAATTTTAAATATGCAAAATTTGCAGAAATAAAATGTGTGTACGACAAAGAGAATAATATAGATAAAAAAGTTTTTAAACTTAGTTATAAAACAGTTTCAACATAACCTTGAGCGTCAAAAATTTTATCTCGCGGACAATGTATGCCATCATTCGCATTTAAAGATCCTTTACAGGCGTAGCCGACTATATAAAAATCGGCCTCTCCTATTGGTCGACCCATCTTGTATTACAATATGTTTTCGTGATGCAATCAATTTGTCGCAAGAGCTCTCGTGATAGTTCTGATAGTTGGGTCCCACCTGGACGGCACGGGTTCGAACCCCGTTGCTTTTTTTATTTTTTTTTGTAAGATTATGTATCTAAACAGTTTTTTTTCTTGATTTTGGATATGTCTTGGGTTAGATTGGGCTGGTTAGTTTCCTTTTGTTGAGCCCCCGTAGCGAGCAAAGCGAGCGGAAAGCCATGCCCCATACAGCACACCAAATCAAGATTACGATGTGTTCGCATTGTGACGATGTATCTAGATGCAGACACAGGGTTCCACAATTCTACGATGTAAATGTGCTACGTTTACACATTCCAGGTACACACGTATGCACAAAGGTTAAACGTCCGCCTCACAATGTAGCCACAGTATACCATTTACATATACACAACTTAAATGATCCACTGTGTGTTATCGGCTGCACAGTGATTGTGTATTATGCTTAAACTCTGCTTACACATGGCATTTGTCCTTCTCAATTTGAACGTAAATATACTATTCCGTGTATATGTAGCTCCGTCGCCCCATGTATACGCCCTGTCAAAGAAACCAATTTTTCATGAGCTACTTCAGGAAAATAAAAGTTTTGCCGCCTGACCTTTATTCGTTCTCAAAACAGGTATTTTAAAAAAATAATTAATATTATGGTTTTTTGAGAACGAAAGAGCGGGCAGCGAAACTTTTATTTTCCTGAAATATCTATCTGAAGAAAAGTTACTTTAAAATTGTTCTTTTTTTCTTTCCACATAATATACAAAGAGCGGCTAAAATACAGAACAAATTCATTTAAAAATCAGGTATTGACTTTTTAGAAAAATGCTCGATCACGTCAATTATAATTTCTCTTCCGTTTTTTTTTTGCATCAAAAAGAAAATATACAGGGTGTTTCAAAAAAGTAGATTTGATGTCAATTTTTTTTAATGAAACACTATTTTTTAAAATTCATTTTGAATTCTGCGTCAAATTCTATGTATAATTCACGTAGCATACTGTAGCACTTTCCTGTCTTAATTTTTAATAGCCTATCGATTGATGGCAACTTCAATGTCTCCAAAACAGTTAGATATGGAGTATAGGTTCATGCTACATGAATTATGCGTAGAATTTGACGAACAATTCAAAATTGGAATTTACAATACACTGCGAATATAATATAATGAAAATCTAATACCGCCCTAGCGGCTAGCTTTTTAGAAGCGCCATTTGAGTCGTTGCAATTGCGGCCGTCCTGGATTAGCTTGCTTCTCAATGCGCACGGGTTATAATGTCACATCGGTTTACACATTCCGTCCCCACATTTTCGTCCCATTTGCCTAGATTTACCCTCATACCGCCGCGTAAGATGTTAACACATCAAAAACTATTAATGACGTTTCCACTGAATATGACTTTCTTAAGAATGTTAACCAGAAAGCTATTTTAACTGATTTAACTTTAAAACGTATAGAACAGGATGAATTCTTCAGCGATTTTTTTCGGTATATGTTTGTGCTAGGGAGTATAAAACGCTTCTGTAATGGCTTGTTCAATATTTTCAAATATTTTGCTTAATAATTACGCTAAGGAAAAAAATAACAAAAAATAAAATTAGATAATTTCAAAAAATAATAGGTAGGTATGTATTAATTTTTAGTTTTTATAGTCTTATACTTCGGTAGGTACTTAGGTACTATTTTTGATGCGGGTAAACATCTTAAGCGGCGGTATGAGGATAAATCTCGCAAATGGGACGGAAATGTGGGGACGGAAATGTGTAAACCGATGTGACATTATAACCCTTGCGCATTGTGGATCAAGCTAATCCAGGACGGCCGTGATTGCAACGACTCAAATGGCGCTTCTAAAAAGCTAGCCGTTAGGGCGGTATTAGATTTTCATTATATTATATTCGCAGTGTATTTGGATTCATAGCACAGCTTATTTTTAATAGACCGTTGAATTTAAAACAAAAACGCTTCAAAATCTACGATAAATTCGTCCGAAGCCACAGCTATTGTCCTTAAAAAAAGTCCGAATATTACGGATTTTTATACAATTTTGCTATTTAAAATCGTTTATAAACGGATTTAGACGATAAAAAAGCATATTTTAAATGAAACGAACTGTCAAAAGTATTTTTTAGATGCCCATACATTTAAAACAATATTGACTCATGGCCTTCTGCCTTCTTCTAAAATTCGCAAAATTTGGTTATTGACTTTCCCAAATCAAAGAATGCCGCCCCAAGATGACTAGCTGGTAGTGAATATGCTGTGTCCATAGGCTGATGTTATTCCTGGTGGCATTAGCTTTCCGTGTCTAATTTGTGCAGTGAATTAATCAACTACGATTGAAGCTGCCAGTAAGTATTATTAAATAATTCTAACTAATATTATAAATTCGAATAACTAATTTATTATAAATGCGAATGTGTTGGTTTCTTATGCTTTCACGCATAAACGACTCAACCGATCTCAGGGGTTGAGTGCCTACTGAGCGCGTCTCCAGGCGGCGGATGGGAGGGGGCCAGGAGTGCCATCAGGCGCACCTGGCCTGCCGGGGAATAACGGCGGCTGAGGGTTATAAATCACCCAACATGCCGTCCGAACACCCGGCCGCGGACCACCTCACGACACACACCGTAAACCGCCTAGCTCGCAATGACCCTCGCCGAGGTAGCGGGCTGGGGGGGCACGGGGGCCTTGGCTTAATCGCCTGAGCCAAGTGGATGGGGACCACCATAAAACCCCTCCAATCCCAAGGTTTCTGTCGGCGCCGAAGGGATGGATGGCTGAGGGTGTATTCAGCCGATAGCCGACAAAACTCGGGGCACCGGGCACACCCCGTTTTATCTATGCCTTCTGGCCAAGTGGGGGCTCCTTGGCTGGTGACTTTTTATTTCCCCCATACTCGTGGGATCTATTATGGACTCAGAACTAAAGAAAAATCAAAAAGAAGATAGGGAATCCGAAAAGGGTACCCTATCTAAAGAAATGTGAGGCGGGGGAGCAACCGTGCTCCTCAAGGGGACCGACCGCTACCCCTGCCAGCAGCGAAGGGGCATGGGCTCGGGCTCGGCCACGGCTGGGCCCTCAGCCAGTGGGGTCCCAGTCCAAAAACAGAAGCGGGGCTCAGAAAAAGAAGGCGAAGAGGAAGAGTCTCCTGGCGGCTGGACTGACAGAGAGCTCGTCCTCGGCGCAGACTCAACCTGGCACGCCCTCAACGGAAGGCTCCGTAGGGGGCACTCCGGAAACGGCGGGCGGGAAGAGGAAAAGGAAGGTCGGCTCAGGGGCCAATCCGAAGGCACCCGGGCAAGCCCGGCAGAAGGCGGGTACCAAAAGAGAGGAACTCGCTAAAGAAAGTACCACTGTGAGTGGCTCCACACAAGGGGCCCCGCAGTCATACGCTCAGGCGGCCACAGCGGAGGGACCGAGGATCCTGGTGGGTCTTCGGGGGCAGGAAACAAACCTGTCTCCCGAGGACGTGCTGAGGTTTATCGGGACCCTCAATCGCTGGGTAAGCCTCAGCATTATGAGGGGAGATGTATCTCCCCCGAGAATTCGCACGATCAGGGTGTGGCGGGGCCATATCCTGATCGTCGCGGATGACGAGGAATCCAGGGAGTGGATTCGCAGGGAACTGATTAACATCTGGCCCTGGGGAGTCGCGAACCTGGTCGAGGTGGACCCGCAAAGGTTGAGGCTTAGGAGGACGGCGGTCTGGATTCCTGGGCTCGCGGCGGCGGACGTGTCTGATGAGGCAATAGTCCGCTGCCTGGAGGTCCAGAATGGTTTGGACTGCCGACTGTGGAGAGTTTGGAAAAGGACGACGGAGGAGAAGGGCTCCAGGATTGTGATGGGGGTGGACGACAGGTCCGCTGATATCATCGCGTCCAGGGGCTCTCTCCTCTTCTGCTTGGCGGTGCAGGTAAGGGTAACCTTGGCCGCATCGGGGTCGAGATCTGAGGAGGGGTCAGCGGCTCCAGACGGGAGCTCTCCGGAGGAAGGCCCCGAGCGTGAGCTCGCCATGGACGTGGACGTGGGGGCCTCTGAGGAGGCTGCCGGTTCTGCCATGGTGGGATCGCCGCTGGCCGCTCCTCATTCAGTGACCAGCGTAGAGGTCCATGACGGGATCTGTGTTGTATACACCGGATCCGACTATGGGGGACCCCAGAGCAGGTATATTGACAGTGGGACTGGAGGCCTTTTTCCTAAGGGATAAGGCTACCAGGGACCTGGTCCCTATCCTGGTCAAGATACCTACAAGCGTAGGTGTACAGAGGGTGGTACTAGCGTCAGCGTACTTCCCAGCCGATCAACCTTGTCCGCCGGAGGGAATCAGGAATCTGGTTACCTACTGTGAGGAGGTAGATATCCCACTCCTGATTGGATGCGATAGCAACGCGCATCACATAGTGTGGGGCAGTGTTGGATCCAATCGGAGAGGGGAAGAATTGTTGGAATGCATTGCATCTGTGGGGCTGCAGGTGGCCAACAGAGGGAGTGAGCCCACTTTCTTTACTACGGGACGAAGCTCGGTCATAGACTTGACTCTGTGCACCAGGGATTTGTTCCCGGATATTACGAAATGGGGTGTGTCTGTGGAGGACTCGATGTCGAACCACAGATACATCACTATAGAACTGGGCCCTTCCTCAGCGAGAGCTGATGAGGTTAGGAACCCCAGAGCAACCAGCTGGGACCTCTATAGGGAGGAGCTAGGCTGGCGTATAAGGGACATGCCGAGGAAGTACCGGGCCGCCGATGAGCTGGATGACGCCGCAAGGTGGATAGGATCATAGATGACCGGGACTTTCACAAGCAGCTGCCCCGTGACTAAGCGTCACTGTAAAGGGAAAACTCCTTGGTGGAATTCCACCCTGGAGAACCTTAGGGAACAGCTGAGAAGGCTCTTCAATAGGGCTAGACACAGCGGGGTAGATACTGACTGGGACCTATATAAAGAGGCCCGTGGACAGTACAAAAGAGAGGATCGCGAAGGAGTGCCTGGAGGGGTATGTCAAGCCCCGGCTGCTGCTAGGCTTTGCAAGGTGCTGTCAAGGGATCCACTCGTCAAATTGGGCAATGTCCGTAAGCCAGGCGGCGGCTATACGTCGTCACCGGCGGATATTCTGAACTAGCTTCTGACCACACACTTCCCAGGCTCAACAGGTATGGACCGGGGACGTGAGAGCGGGGCCGTGTTCAGCATTAGAGCTGACTACGGCACTGCCAGAAAGATGGTCTACCTACAATAGGCTAAGGTGGGCGATTGAGACCTTCGCCCCGTTTAAGGCGGCAGGTGAGGATGGAGTCTTCCCGGCGCTGTTGCAGCGTGACAGAGGACTCCTCAGCACGCCGCTGATGGACGTTTTCAGGGCCTCTATCGCACACGGGTATGTGCCGGAGCCCTGGAGGCACAGCAGAGTGGTGTTCATTCCCAAGGCGGGAAGGAACGACTACACCGATACGAAATCGTATCGACCCATTTGTCACACCAGCTTCTTGATGAAGACACTAGAGAGGCTGGTGGACCGATACCTCAGGGAGTGGGTGGCTCTAAGGGCCCCTCTGAGCTCCGAACAACACGCATATCGAACAGGCAGGTCGGTGGACTCGGCTCTTCACCACCTGGTATCCAGGTTGGAGGAGGGGCTGGGGGGGCGGACGGCTATCGGTGTGCGTGTTTGCGGATATTGAACGAGCCTTCAATAACACAGCCGTGGGTTCGATCTGCTGATCGGTGGAGCGAACAGGGGTGGGTCCGGTCATAACGAGCTGGATCCGCTCCATGCTCACCGGGCGGAGGGTCGAGGCTAGGCTGGAAGATGAGGTGGTTAGGGTTGAGTCATCGCGGGGATGTCCTCAGGGGGGGGGGGGGGGGGGGGGGGGGGGCCCCCGGGGGGGGGGGGTTGGACGAGATCCTACGCATCCTGAGAGCAGAGCATGGGGTCTATGTACAGGCCTATGCAGACGATGTTGTGATTATGGCACAAGGTACTGAGGTGGGAATATTGCAGAGGCTTATGGAGGAAGCACTGGCAAGGTTCTCACAGTGGTGTAGGGATAACGAACTCAGAGCGAATCCCAACAAGGTAGAGATGGTCATCTTCACCAGGAGAAGGAAGCTGGAGGTCTCTCCCAACATCACGTTGGAAGGGACCCCCCTTGTGGCTAAGAAATGCGTCAAGTGCCTGGGTGTCTGGTTGGACTCCAAACTGACCTTTCAGGAACACATTCGGCTCAAGACCGCGGCGACGCTCAGTGCCCTGTGGGCTTGCCGCACGGCGCTGGGAGGGACCTGGGGACTTGGGCCGAAAACCATGTTATGGATCTATAGGACGATGATCGCTCCGATGCTCATGCACGGATCGGTTGTTTGGTGGCCAGTATCCATGAAAATGGCGTCCAGACTAGTGCTGGACAAATTACAGCGACTTGCATGCCTCTGCATTACCGGGGCTATGAGGACGGCGCCCACGAGGGCCCTGGAGGTGCTGGTGGGGTTGCCCCCGTTGGCGGACCGGGTGAGGCACGAGGCGGCCAGAGCGGCTATGAGATTGGCTGATGCGGGGATGTGGAGTGACAACGGCTCCTGCCAGGGCCATTGTGGTCTATGGCGAGGCTTGTCTGGGGAACTAGCCATTCTGGGGATGCCAGGTGACGCGATGGTTCCTGAGATAGGCTTTCCCGAGGGGAAGAACTTCCTCTTCCCTACAAATGAGGATTGGACGGAGGGAAGGACGGGAACCTGGGATGGGCTAGTCTGGTTCACAGACGGGTCCAGAATGGGAACACTGTCCGGAGCTGGTGCGTACTGTGAGGCCCTGGGGCGGAAGCTATCACTGGACGAGCACACTACGGTTTTCCAAGCGGAAATTTTTGCGATCATGATGGGGGTCTGGGAGTCGTTAAGGCTCAATGTCGTTGGCGGGAGGATTTTATTCTGCTCCGACAGCAAGGCCGCACTCATGGCGCTGAAGTCGTTCCGCACGCGCTCTCTGTTGGTAAAGGAGTGTAGAAGCTGGCTGATTGAACTTACAAAGGTTAAAAAGGTCACGCTGGTCTGGCTACCGGGACACTCTGGTGTACCGGCAAACGAGGCCGCTGATGCCTTAGCCAGAGCAGGCTCCGCACGCAGACACTTGGGGCCTGATCCCTGTGTGGGGATCGCTCAGTGTGTTCGCGAAAGAGCCTTGGAGGCCTGGATGGAGGGTCGGGCGGAGGAGGTATGGCGGACGGCTCCGGGGATGAGACAGACCAGACTCATGATACATGGGCCCGCGAAGAGTCTCGCCAGGGGGCTGTTGTGCCTACCTAGGAACGAGTGCAGGGCCCTGGTAGGATTCTACACAGGGCACTGTAGGCTTAGACGGCACCTGACCCTGTTGAGAATTGCAGAGGAGGGGGAGTGTAGATGGTGCATGGAGGACGACAAGAACCCATACCATCTACTTACGGAATGCCCCGCTTTCGCTTGGGCAAGATACGGAATCTTTGGCGTGACGTCGATTGAGCCAGATTCAGTGCGTCGTGTTAGTCTGAAGGAGATGCGGGCTTTCTTAAGGAGGACCGGCATCCTGGAGGTTCTCTAATGCGGGCTGGGGGCACAACGGCCCCAACTGGTGGCCTAAGTGCAAGGCCCGCTAGGGGCCACCCCTTCTGATACTGATACTGATACTCAACCGATCATCATGAAAATTTGTACAGATATTTTCAAGTTTTAATCCTATTTTCCACGCGTAAATACTTAACCGCTGATTTTTACGGTTATTTTTAATCCCATTTTCCACGCGTAACCTACTTAACCGATCATCATTAAGTTTTGTACAGATATTTTCAAGAGTATAGTAAAGGACATAGGACATTTTAGCTTTTACCCGCGGCTTCACTCGCGTTGATTATTACGGTTAGTTTTAATCCTATTTTCAACGCGTAAACTAGAGTTGGGCAATGTGACTCTATCCAATGAGTTAACTCATTAATTCAGACTCTTATTGAAGAGTTAACTCGGAGAGTCGACTCAAAAAGAGTCGATTGGTTTCAGAATTTAAAAGTCTTTCGTCAAGCTAATATAATGGATTTACGCATGAGTTGTACAGCGAAAGGCCGCTGTTTCACTTGAATTTGGAATAAAAAAATATTAATTCTCATTTTTTAGATCTAAATAATAAGCATTTGGTAATTTGGTTATTATCTGTTCGATTTAAATTGATTCCTTCTGTTAATGAGTTATTTGAATATATCTAACTGTTCTATTTTAATTTTTATTTTGTTGGTTTAATTCTTATTTTCACTGTAAGAGAAAATATTAGTTTGTTTTGATCACAAATAAAGTCGTTTCTCTGGGTTAGTTTGGGTCAATTGATTAATATAATCCAGCATTCTCATCAAGTGTGGAAAAGGGTTATTTAACTATTTAAGCGATTACGAAATGAAACAGGCACAAGAACATCAATCAAGACGACACGAATATTCTTAAATCGACATGTGCATGTTTTATTTATATTCATATCTATACCTCATGCCAATATCAAAAACTATCTTTCATGCATCTACTTTTCCTAATCGATGAAATTAAAAAAAAACTAATCGAATGGTGGACAGATGGGCTCATTTTAATGATTTGAATCTCATGATCCTATGACCCAAATCATTTTTGGAAACCAAAATACCCAGTCGACTACCGGACTATCTCTACCTGACCCGTCGCGTCGTTCGGTCCAAACGTTCAAACACGAAGGAGTCGAGAGTCATGCAAATAAAAACGAGTCGAGGGAGCCAAAACACCGTGTCCCGTGACCCGTCGCTTCGGTCGGTACAAACACGAACATACGAAAGAGTCAAACATAAGGGGTATTTCAATAAGCCACAAACTATTGATGAACTTAAAAGTAGGATTCGAAACGAAATTAGAAAAATAACAACAGAAATCATTCAAAATATATTCAATGAATTTGTTTATCGTCTAGGATATTGCCAAGAAGCCAACGGCAGGCAGTTTGAACATTTAACTAAATTACGCATTTAATATAAACAAATAAATATTTAATCAAAAGATTAGTTTTATGGCGAACAAAACTTTAAGCGTTAATAAATTAAAAACAACTGAAAATCAATATAGAACATGTCATATCAAAATTGTATAGAATTTTTCATAGTAGGTATTCAAAAAAGTAATAAAATAGGGGGTGTTCCATTAGAAAAAAACACTGATGACGTTATAATTTTTTTCTGATACACCCAGGGTGACCACCTCTCCGGTTTTCACCCGGAGTCTCCGGATTTTCATAGCGGTTCTCCGTTCTCCGGGTTTTCAAATAAATCTCCGGTTTTCGTTCGTCGATAATACCATTCCAATAATATTGCGAGATACTTTTAAAACATGTAGTTACTAAATGGTTGCCTTTGTTAAGTGCTCTTGAACGCCTTATATAATGTTGGCCGGCTGTTAAACCCTATTTTTGAAATAAAGGGAAAAAGAATGTCACAAAGTCGTTCGTGAATTTGTAGAAAATCAAAAAGACGAGCTAAATGAAGACCTACATGTTTATCTGACCTTGCCAGAATGTTATCTCCATTTTATCCATCATTTTATGACAGTTCTCAATAGCTCTCTCAAAGGATTTATATACAAATTAGCAATGCATATTTAGAACGAGTGTTTTCGATAATATCTGAACTTTGGACTGATGAAAGAAATAAAATGCGAGTCGAATTGATTAATATGGAATTGTGCACAAAACTAAACTGCGCAAAAAGATTTACTGAAATGTTGTCCCACCAATAAAAAATATACCTTCAAATTTAATTAGATATGTACGAGTGTAATTTTGTTTTGTAACCTAAAGACTTAGCTTATCTTAGTTTGTTAAGTTTAAGATATTCCAAAAATATGGTATTTTATTAAAGAAAATAAACGTTGTTTCTGATTAAAAAAATATTCGTTACTCGTTGCGTTCTTTCGTATAGATATATTTTAATAATTTCTTGTGAACTATGTGTGAAAATGGTGAATGCGCTGGCCAAAACAGTTTCTCCGCTTTTAACCCGGCTAAAAGGTGGTCACCCTGGATACACCCAGTATAAATCAAAATTGTGCAAAAAGTAGCGGAATTTAAAAATAAAATCCACCTGCGTGGCCATTTTTCGAAATTTGTTTCCTTGTGATTTTTATTGAATTTATGCAGGCCTTTTGGCGGTCACTGTATAAATAACACTACAGAATGTTAATAACATATCTCTTTATAATCTCAAAGAATGTATACACACCATTTCAACGCAGAATGTAATTTCGTTGGTCTTAACGAAAAATATTATTAAAAATTAAAAGAAAACAACTTTTTTCAGATAAGATTTACCCTGTGTAGTAATTTCCCACCCCTGTCCGGGGGTGGGAGGGGGCTAACCATGTCTAGATAGATCTTATGTGCCCAAGATCCAAAAGAGTTTGATTTTTCTTTGCTTGTGATTATCTTACTAATAGCTATTATAAACGCATTGCAAACAGGGCAAGTTTGTTCACAGCACTATCTGAGGTTGGAGTCGCATAATCGGTGTTCGAGACATATCTCACAAGACGTTGCGGGGGAGCTTCAGAGTTGTTTTAGATTTCATTTTCACTTCACACATGGCCCTATGTTCGCTTCGCTCGCTCCGGTGTGCAACCAAACAAAACTAACTCAAATTAAAAAAAAGAAACAAACATAACTATGACAAAAAATTGAGTGAGTCTGCTAGTACTCGAGACACTGATGTGTAGCCCTATGCGTTTAAAGATCCTATGTCGAATCGATATGAAAATCTAATTTGCCTCTAGCGAGCCGCGGTTAGCAACCATAATGAGAGTTGGGTGGGCGGGGCTTGAATTGTTTACTATTTGGAATGTTTGTTTGAATGTCTTGACGGTCTAGCGAGTTTCTTGTAACGGCGATAATGGTGTAGTGGTTCGATGCTGCGTTTCCGACAGGACGCTGCAGGCTCGACTCCCAGCAGTGGAGAAGCTTTTTTTTAAGTTATATGTTTGTAAAAAGTTTTTTTTAATTAATTTTGGGTACGCCTTGGGTTAGCTTTGGTTAGTTTGTTTTTCTTGAGCCGCCGTAGCGAGCGGAGGGTCACGCGAGTTATGTGATGCAACCAGGCCGATAACCCGATGACCCAACTTTTCTGCCGATCAATTGTTATTATTTTTATTAATTGTATACACAATATTTATAAGTTAGCAGAATCGGCATTTTATATTATTAGGTCACATAATTACATTTTACGTATTACTTATCATTTAATTCTCGAAAGATACAGATCGTAGTTATTTTGATAGTCAAAACTTTTTGTGTAGAATTATTTTGAATAAAATTACTTTTTTAAAAAGTTAATCTTCAATGATAATTACATCACTGGCGCAGTCGTTCGTGTAGGTGTCTCAGAGATTCCTGGTTTTGCAAGCAGTCCCATAAGAAAACGTTGCCGAAGCCCAGAAAATCGTCAGTTTCAACTGTTTGCTGAGACATAGACCAACCCAAGGCAAGAAAACCACAGTTACGAACAAGAAAAAACCATGATACAAATCATCCCATTCCTGCTCCTTCTACCCATCGCTACGAACTTAGAAGTCAAAAGCATTAGAAACCCCATACTACCAACGGCCAAAGGAAAAACCTATATATCTGCTACTCAGCACACATCCACTTTTCATATAAATCTTACAGAAATCGAGACTTCCTTACTTAATATAAAAAATATTTTGATCCAAGCAAACAAAACTATTTTCAATACAAAGCAAAATGAAAGCTTTTCAATTCTTACTTCTTATAAGTTTAATCAAACCTGTGAATATCTACAGACAATTTTAAGAAACACCAAAATTTTTCACAAACCCAATCGACCAAAAAGAGGCCTCCTTAATGTAATTGGCCAAGTCGACAAGTGGCTCTTCGGCACTCTAGACTCAGACGATGAAACTCGTTATAATAATTATTTCGAGATGCTAACAAAAAACCAAGAAAACTTAAACGAAAACTTTTACAAAGAACAATCAATTATATCCATTGTTACACAGGAATATACTAAAAATTTTAAAAAAATAAACACTAACCAAATAATTATAGTAGAGAAAATTAATTTACTAGAAAAGAGCCAGTTAGATCTATCTAATGCCTTATATATGTCTTTAATTTTGGACAATATAATGCTGCAATTAAACACTCTAAATTCTGTAATAAATAATATCGAAAATGCAATCTCATTTGCTCATGTAAATAAAATGCACAACTCAATACTCAATCCTAACCAACTTGTAACATTAATAGAAGATATAAAAAGTATATACGGTCCAAATCGGATACCTGAGTTTAAAGAACTAATAAACTTTTATAACTATTTATCTGTCCAAGTTATTATTAAAAATAACTCAATTTTATTTTCAATACACACACCAATTGTTTTGCCCAATAACTATATCCTTTACAAACTTTACCCAATACCTTTTGCAAACAAAACCATTCTCCTATCTAATCCTTACGTCCTACTCACAAAAGAAGATTACTGGACCACGGAAGAAGAATGTCCGCAACTAGAAGACCTTTTTATCTGCAAGCAAACCGACCTATCGAAAGACGAACGTTGCCTCTTCGAGCTGCTAACAACGTCAAACAATATGTGTCCGTTAATCAATGTTAACTACCAAAAAAATACCATTCAACGCCTAAATGGTAACGAAATTTTGGTCATTCCTGTGAACGAGATAATTGCACGAGACAAATGTCAGCGAGGACTCTACAAAATCTCTGAACCGAGTATTGTTACTCTATCTATGTGCCCTGTTGAGATAGATAACAAAACATACGAAGGCGAAAGAAAAACACAACTTCAATATGTGTTAGAATTGCCAAAGTTTTCGAATGTCCAAAGTAGCAACAATATTTCCAAGTTAACTCTCGAAGAAATAAACTTGGATGAATTGAAGACAGCCCAGAAAATATTGTCAACAATCCAGTTGCACCCTCTGGAAACTCCCGAAAATTCGACGAACCTTTGGATCGCTCCAATTTCATCCATTGCCGCCCTTGTATGCGGAATCCTGCTGTATATTGGATGGAAGAAATGGAACAAGCCTGTTTTATCCCAAAGAAATCACCTCTGCAAGAACGCCCTCACAGACGACCCTTCAGAAGAGAGTCGGAAAAACGATCAACCACTGCGGCCCTTATTTTCCGAACTTGAGGAGGGAGGAGTTATGTGATGCAACCAGGCCGATAACCCGATGACCCAACTTTTCTGCCGATCAATTGTTATTATTTTTATTAATTGTATACACAATATTTATAAGTTAGCAGAATCGGCATTTTATATCATTAGGTCACATAATTACATTTTACGTATTACTTATCATTTAATTCTCGAAAGATACAGATCGTAGTTATTTTGATAGTCAAAACTTTTTGTGTAGAATTATTTTGAATAAAATTACTTTTTTAAAAAGTTAATCTTCAATGATAATTACATCACTCGCGTGAGTGAAATATTAAATGTTCTAAAATTGTAAACAAACCATGTCCCGCCCATTATGGTTTATAACCGCTGCTCGCTAGAGTCGAATGAAAATCTACTGCCACCTCAGGCAACGCCACCTACACTAGGTGCGTTGCCTTAGGCCGCGTGACGCCTGAATATAGGCAATCACTTATTTGGAATTGGTTACCTATATTTTGGCGTTAGAAAGAACACGTTTTACATGGAAACGCTGAAGTAGACTGCGCATGTTTATGATGTCACATCCGCTTGCACATTTCTGTCCCATTTGCCGAGATTTACCCGTATACCGCCGCGTAAGGTGTTTACACATCAATAAAAAAAACTTTGACGGGAATCGAACCCGGGCCGCCGTATCACAAACACAGAATCCAACTACTGAGCTACGATACCACTTGAAAGCAATTCGCTGGACCATAAATATGTGGTGCGTCAACAATGTAATGCGCGCGCAACCCTGAAGCCCTGTGACCGGGGTCTCGGAAATGGCTACTCATATCTCGACTTAAAGCGGTGTCTCATTCATCCGATTTCCGACGTCTGATATGCGAAAAAGCCTAATTTTCGTGAGCCAAAATTATGCAAATCACATGGATCTGATTTTCGAATCCGAAATCAGTGAAATATGACATTGGAGATGGAAGAGGAAGAAAAGTTTAGCAATAGCAATTAAACAACATAAAACTGCTTCTCTTGGACTTTTGCATTTTTCTTCTCTTCTATATAACCGAGAGTTTTTCGTTTTAAGTATTGCACTTATGAATTTTTATTATGATTCACTTATTAGAATCGAAATTTGCTTAATAAGTCATGCTCGTTTTACCAAGTCTTTCACCCGCAGATGGTGAAAAGTGTCACTTGACATCCTAATATAATTCAAATACTTTTCGCTAATCGGTCAACCGCATTTCTTGTAGTAGATTATGATATGCCTCTTGAATTTTCCTGTTGCTACAAATATCCCGTACAAAAAAAATCTTCTTTGTTTTCCCTGCTTATTCTTGCTTAAAATTAGCAATAGGGATAAAAGCAGCACATTATTTACTTTGCACACCTAGTTTTGAAGTTGATGGTTCATTTTGTATTGAGCATAATAAAAAATTAAAATTTGCCAAAAATAAGTAAGGGTAACAATAAAAATTACTGAAGAAGTGAGGCTAAAAAACGCACGATATGGGATAAAAGTTAAAATTATTTTAACTCATACGACGTCGGATAAATTCTTAAAATATTCGGATGAAAACTGGCGCCAAAAATTGTTGAGCAATAGGAGCATCATCGTCGGAGGTCGAATGCTAATTTTAAGAGTATACCTACAGAATGAGCTGGCAAATTGCGCTTGTGCAGCAGAAGCCTAAAGACAGAAAAAGAGGTGGGGCTCACAAACCTAACCTTATTAAAGGAAGGCTTAAAAAAATATCAATATAACTTCTCAGTGAAGTTTTAATTATTTAAATTTCTGGCATGGAAATATGTTGGATGGATGGTATTGTCGATCTATAGCTAATGAAGCAGCTCAGGCTGAAGAAGAAGAGCAAGCTTTAGAGGAGTCAAAATTTAAGAAAGAATACAAAGCTTTAAAGAGCAGATTCCAGCATCTTGTTTATGTAAGTTTTTTTTTTCGAATATATGTTTCATATCAATTCCAGATCTTCTACTCTATAGTGAGTGAGACATGATACAATAATGGGATGGTAAGGTACTCAGCGATTTCAAAATCGGTTCTCTGTGCGCATTGACGTCACAAAAAGCGTTATTCCTTTAAATTATAATGGTAACAGCCCAAGTATATACACAAATTTTAGATTATTGTTCACATTTACGTCCTATGACAGTCTGTGGTAGGTCTCATTTTGTCATATCTACACGCCACGGTAATAAATAAGAGAGGTATGCGCACGAAGTAGTGCAGCGCAGACCCACTTCGTAGCCTACTGCATTAGAGAGAGACAGAGCATAGAGGGAGTCTAATTCATACAATATATAGGACGCGGGTGGCGCGCGGTTTTTACTTCTGAAGATTCGATATTCAGTAGACAAATATTGAATTTTAGTGAATAGCAATGGACTGCTGATTTATTTGTCGTCCGAGAAAATGTGGATTTTTCCGCCGTGTTGTGGAAATAATACGATATCTAAAACACATCAAAAAATTTATTCTATTTCAATTTTGCAAATTACCTTTTTGTGATAGTAAATAAAATAGAAGGTTGAAATAAGTAACCAATCGAATTGGATACGATAGTGTGTTCGAGTCAATAAGTATAAGTGTAAAAAGGTAAATGAAGTTTAAATTTTATAATGCATGAAATAAAAATATCGGCAGTGAGTAAAGGTTTATTAATTAATTTCACAAAAAAAAAAACAGTTCTTATTTCTAAACACAAAATTGCATTTGCGGGAAATAAAATCTACAATTAATTGAAAAAATTGTAGAGGGTAGTATTCATAGGTACAAAGGAGCATAAAAATTAGGAAGATTGCAGTCTAGATTCCTTCTTTTTCTTTGCACTTGATTTATTACTATCTCTATCTTCTTGTTTATAGTATTGTTTGATTCTCGTTAAAACATTTCGACAATAAATCTGCCTCATGTTCTTTGCATGGGAAAGAAATGGATAGTGTACTAGAAAATAATTCTTCCCATCACATTATCAAAAACATCAATATTATGAATATGTTTGCTGAAGATATTTTCTATGAATGAAAAAAACTGGGTTATAATTACATTTGGATGATTTAATCGTCCCCTAGATTTCAATACAGTTAATGTAGATGAAGTACCAGTTGTTTCTGAAACAGTTGTGTGATAAAGATGCTCCCTACGTGTCGGGCATTTCAATGATTTAAATATTTTTTTGCATATAAAGCCAGTTAAATAATAAATAACACAATCTGTTGTTTCTGCAATGTTTGGATTGTATAGAGTGGAATGGCAGTTTAAAATCGAGTCAATCTGTTCCTGAATCCGGTTTAAATGTTTATTATCAGTGTAAGATTGCTGAAAAATAGTCTTAAAGCTATCAAAGGAGAATTTTGTTGTGGGACTACAATCTGAAACAGTACAATTTCCGAAGAATGGAGGTTTTAAAAGTGTGTAAGTAGAAAGCAAGCGATATAACTGAAGGAACGTAATGAATGTAGGATGATCATTGGTACCATTAGTGTGCTGTTTGTTTGTTTGTTTTATTATGTGACCTGCCCAATCAAAAAAAATACAAAATTACACACTGTAACAAAATGATATAAAAAAAAATATAAAGAATAATAAACAACTTCCATAGCTCCCCGAACAATGCCAAAGAAATGCTGAAATAAAACGAAACAGTACTTATTTACACTGCAATACATCAATTTTATTCAAAAAATAACTTAAATGTGGATATAACTGATTGTCAGTTAGAAACATCTAACTCTGTGTAAAATTACACTTTCCATTCAAAACATCACTTTTGGAATTACTTGTATTTACAGACCCCCATCTACTAATGATCTAGACTTTATAAGAGATGTTGAAAATCATTTTGCTACTAGCTTAGAAAACCAAATTGAGATAATTGTGGGTGATATAAACATAAATATCTGTGAAAATAGTAATAGTGAAAATGTTAACACCTATCTGTCAACACTGAGTAGTTTTGGCTTTCTCCCATATATAACCTGTCCCACTAGAGTCACAGCAACAACTTCATCTTGCATCGATCATATTTTTGTTCGAAAAAAACTTAAGGTTAAAAGTATGAAATGTCAATTGTATGTCCTAAATTCAGATTTGACAGATCACTACCCTGTTATGCTAAATATTGTGTACAGGGTGTCCCAAATTCGATGTTGGTGGAGTTAGTGCCTGTGATGCAATGTATCAACTTATAAAATAAATTACAGATAGTTTAAATACCGGAAAAAAGAGCATAGCAGTATTTTTGGACCGGGCTAAGGCCTTTGATACGGTGTCGCATAATGGAATTCTTGAGGTTTTGGAAAATTATGGAGTGAGAGGAATAGCTCTTGAAACTTTTAAATCATATTTGACAGGGCGAAAACAGATGGTTAAAATCAGGGACTCTTATAGTGACACTATGGACATACAAATTGGTATTCCCCAAGGAACAGTAATTGGTCCAATATTATTTATTACCTATATAAACTCTCTTTTGTCTTTGAACATCAATGGTACTGTAATATCATATGCCGACGATACTGTGTTGCATTTCTCTGGTGATAGTTATGATGGTGTGCGGAGAATGGTGGAATTGGGATTATTGAAGGTTAAAAGATGGTTGGACTCACACAAGCTAACACTAAATTTGAAAAAACATTATATAGCGTTTTCTATAACGGCATCGAACCGTCCTCATTTCTCACGGATCTCAGTTGAAACCTTTCCAGAAAATATTAATGAAGTTTCAAATACAAAATATCTGGGTATTGTAATCGACAAATATTTAAGATGGGACTGTCATATCCTAAAATTGAAAAATAATATTAGAAAATTAATACATAAGTTTTATCTCTTACGTGAAATCCTTACCAAAAAACTAGTAATATCAGTGTATAAGGCGCTGATTGAATCTCTCATTAGGTATGGTATTGTCGTCTGGGGTGGTTTGTGTGAAAATGCATTGAGACAACTTAATGTGATACAAAACACAATATTAAAAATAATATATCAGAAAGAGAGGAGGTATCCAACATGTTTGTTGTATAGTGTTGATGTGTTTAGTGTGAGGTCATTGTATATTCTGGCATCTTGTATATATATTCATAAGGAAGAGCCTTTAAGAAAGTTTATGAATCACCAGCATTGCACAAGGAATAGGATCAAGCAAAATTTACGAATTCCAATGAGTCATAAAAACCTAAATCAAAGATTTATAGACTATCTTGGGCCAAAGTTTTATAACCTACTTCCCACTGACATAAGGAATATAAGAAACCGTAATAAGTTCAGCAAAACATGTAGGGAATATATCTTTCAAAAAAATTCTGCTTTTACAAGACTTTTCTAGGTGTATCTTAATCACAATTTTTTGTATAATGAACCAATTGTAGATTCAAATTTTGCTTTCCATGGATTGCGTTTGTTGCCATTTGTTATGTGTGATTGATGTGTATGTATGTGTGTGTGTGTGTGTGTGTGTTTGATTTGGTAATCCTATTCTGTAAATTCATAAATAGTCACTAATATTTGATCAAAAGGTTGATCTCAAATACAAGATTATAATGGAGCACATACAGCTGAAATAGCTAGGTGCACATAAACCTAGTGTAGAATATTTTTATTATTCTGTGAGTCTCAAATTGTTGTTTATATTTTTTTATACATATTTGAATAAATTTGAATTTGAATTTGAAATTCATTACCCCTTTTCTGCAAAATAAAATTATATATTCTGTTTCAAAAAGCAAAATCGATATGCACAAATAAGCACATGGAAAATAAACTCGTGCAAAACTCGAAGTTTAAATGGCATAAGTAAAGCAAGAAACTAAGTAAAATGAGGCATGTGTATGCACTAAACTGTCATTTTTAATTTACCTCCAAGGGATCTTGATTGAGTTTGTTAGTAAGAACATACTGGAATCCCCAGTTTGAGTAGAAAATTAGTCAATTCAATGGTAGTTAACATTGATACGCGCAAGCCTTCAGCAGTGCTATCAGTTAAAAACATATCTTTGCTTATTTTATTATCCACCGCCATTTTTTCCCATTCATTTAAAAAATCTAAGTTTCCCTTTAAAACCTGCAAGTAATAAGTAGGTACAGTTACGGGATTATGAGGATCATCGTTTTACCTCAAAATCTTTACTGCCAATACACGAATTCCTTGAGCAGGATACCTTCGATTAAGAACATCAAAGAGATCATTTATTCTTTTTGTAAACTGTATAGTCCCCTCGCAGATAGGTAAGCAATCACTAGATTCTATATAAAATTGTAAACCTGCTACCACAGAATTACTGAAAGCCTGAAACGCAGTCACTGTAATAAAAAACAACTGTAGGAAAAATGTCATACCTACCTGCGTGGCTATCTTCACATGCATTTTCAATAAACACGGTGGATTTACATGCAAGTTTGTCAACTTTGGACAGACCCGTAAATGACGTATCTATGAAAATGTATTTTTCCTAGGACAAATAAAGATTATGATTATGATTAAGCAGTTTTGTATCTAAATAGTACAGGTCTTTATAGTGCTGCCAGTTCACAGTGCCTTCCGGGGTCTGAAAAAAAATAATGTTGACTAACAATATTATTATTATTATGTAGGGTTATTAATACTAGTAAAAGTAGTAATAACGTAAATTTAAAACTTATTTATTGAGTAACCTATTTCGTATGCATTTTATTAAATGCGGAACGTCTGACATAAAATAAAGGTAGCGCGAATCGTCAAATGGATGTAAAACTTTATTTACAGGACTATCAAGTGCTCCTGAAATGCCGAATTCCGTCCGATTGTTGTTGCACCATCACACACGAGTGCATGCAACATATGAGCTCCTGCTCCCTGAGAGCAGTTCAAACAAGGTTTCTCACTGCTTTTCCTTGTATAATCTTCCTGGGAATAACATTACTTAACAAATCAAGTATTCTAATCTAATATAGCTCCGTCCAACAACTAACTTGTAAAGATATTGAAGGGGTTTCCCAAGTAATACTCAAGCCAACCGTAGCACAGCTGCGCCTAACTAATTAGGTAGGCTAACAACAGCCTCCTAAGGGCGTCGTACCCTGTTGGCCAAGGTGCTGATCGAACAACACCAGGCGAAACAACAGGCCGTAGTTATACTAGTACTAATGACGTGTTAATATTAGGTTATGCTGTTACAAAAATGTTAATAATGAAATTAAATGTATGATGATGAGTGCATGTATTTTTACTCCAGACTGCTCCAATCTTTTTATAACTTCTAAAAGCAGTTGTGCCAGGCAAGTGCCTGTTGTAGGGCCTTTTGTTCCATTTACAGCAATTGGTTGATTCAAATTTGCTGCTAACGATGTAAACATAAAGACCAGGGCATGATCTGCATATTTATCGGTTGTGTTTGACGTAGCTGACGGGATTTCGTCACCAAAATCTTGCACTCCAATGAGCTTCATATTTTTAACATTCAGTGATATACTTTTACGCACATGCATTTCATCGAAGACTAAAATGGCCTGTCTCTCATATTCATTCTTTTCAGCGATTTTAAGTTTGAATGCATCAAAAAACTTTTTATCCAAACCACACTTCATGTTTACATGGGATAAATATCTTCTTACTGTAGAAACTGAAGGAAGAGGAAGCAGCTCGTGTTTTCTTAAGAATTTGTAACTGGCGGAACTTCGAATGTGAAACAGAAGACATAACAGAAGCCATTCAGAAGAATATCTTTGGAAAGTCTTGCTCTCAAATTTACATAAATTAATACATTCCTTCAGGAGCATCAAACTTAAAAACTCAAACATAGCTTTATTGTCATCTAAAAATTACAATTTTCATTGACAAAGCAAAAACTTATCACTAACTAATTTTAATTTACCCAAAAAACACCCTACTGATGAAATACATACCCAGCATTATAATGTATAACTAAAAAAACATTTATGATTAATATACAGTCACTACAGGAATAAAACAAAAAACATAATAACGACAAACAACAATTGAAACAAGAATAAAAGCTGTAGGACTAAAATATCACAGTAGTGTATAAATTCATCATGTAATCAGTAAATAGAAATGATCAACAACAAAATAAAACTAAGTTGCATTATATGCACAAAACATGTTTAGATCATAAAATACATAGACAGGTCAATTATTATAGTCAATGTCAGCTTAGGTCATCGCTATAAAATTCTTCAATTGAATAATGGGCCTTTGCAATTAAAAACCGGCGTATCTCCCTTTTAAATTTCCTATGATTATTAATCTGTCTTAGGTTGACAGGAAGAGAATTTCTTCCACTATAAAAGAGTGAGTTTTTAGTTAAAGCAGTTGTAGGAATAGGAAGAGAGACTGTATAAGAGTTTCTTAAAGAATAAAGCGATGATCGACCTTCCACTTTTTTCTCAATCAAGCACACAGTTTCCAAAATAAGTAAGCAAGCCAAGGTCAGAGTTTTATATTTCAGAAAAAGTGGCCTACAAGATTCACGAGACCTAGCACCACACATAAATCTAACAGCTCTCTTCTGCATCCGAAAAACAGAATGAAACAAATAATCCGAGGATGTACCCCAGAATGAAATGCCATACCTCAAATGTGACTCAATTAAAGATAAGTAGACACTTCGAGCCATGGAAAGCCGTAGTTTCCTGGCTACAGTTCTTACTGCAAAGAAACCCCTGTAGAGCGTTTTATTAAGGTTCAATATATGATTTTCGAATTTAAGCTTTGAATCAATAAAAATACCCAAAAATTTATTTTCTTGTAAAGAGTGGAGGACTCTGTTGTCTATTAAAACGTTGTCAATTTGGCACTTAAAACTAACAATATTTGTTATGGAAACATTCAATGAAAGATAATTGGCATCACACCATTCCTTAATTGTAATCAAATCAACTCTTATATTTTCCTCCAAAACACTTATATTCTTGTTGTGCCAAAGTATTGTCGTGTCGTCCGCAAAAACAGTAAAACGTCCAGTAACGTGCAACCTTGGAAGATCGTTCGCGTATATTAGGAACAATAATGGTCCCAAAACTGAATCCTGTGGTACATCTGTACATCTTCTGAGCTAACGACATATTATTCAAGTTGTCAATATGAGCAAATAAATCTTGTTTAGTTCGTTCGTCAATTTTTCTCTTTACGTCGTCTGCCAGCTTTTTATGCATAACAGTATTTTTTTAAGTGCAACCTATTCATCCGTCTTGTTACATTCTTCATTCTTTTAGGAACAATTTGCTTCCGTATGGGCTTCTTAATATTAATTTTACTTTCAAAGTAGCTCAGAGCATTTTTCATATTCTTTAAAAAATTACATTTCTTACTTGCGGTGTTTATGTCTTGAAGAATATATGGCACTCCAAACGTTTATAGTTCAAGCCGGAAATAATAGTCAGTGACTCATTTTTAGTTTTAAGGGGCGTCAAGAGGGGTAAAGGAAGAGAGAAGGAAATTCCAGTGGCGGATACAATTATTGCTTTGTAAATTAATATGCTATAATATAATAACTAAACTGCTGGCCATTTGCTTTCGAGCAAGGAAAGTTTCGCCTAAATTTAAAACTAAATATTTTCTTAACCAGACCTGATATCGACCTACGGTTTTTAATGATTAATAGACTTATCCCTTAAGAAAAACTTTCCAATGTTGCATTTTTTAAAACTTTCAAATAATATTATATACAGGGTGTGAAAGAAGACGGTGATTTTTGCTCCAATTTCAATAGCATGTAACTTTCACAATAATTTTTTTAAATTTTCTCACTGTACGTCAATTGAATCACTGGCCCATAGCAAAGAAAGCAGTTTGTCAAATTTTATATATCTTCTATATTTTAAGAGATATGGATTTTTTTTGTAAAACCTTGATTTTTTCAACTTTTTGGTAGCTAGAACCCACTGTGCGTTATCTCGTGCAAATTTTATAAGTGATTATCATTATACCTTACGAAAAGCTTTTTTATGTTCAGTAAAAAAATTGTACCTAAATGTTGAGATGTGCAGTGGCGTACTTATAATCACTTATACTATGGTTTATTAGTATCTCACAATTTTTACCGATTGTTTTGTATTGGAAAGTACTCGCCTCTGGTTTAAGCAAGTTTTAACTTTATTTTTTAATTTTTAATATTGCACTGTATCTACATGTATATTTTACAGGGTGCCTAAAAATTTTTAAAAAAATTATATTTTTTTAATTTAATTTTTGGATTTTTTTTTATTTATTTCTAATACAGCACTATTCCTAAAACTAAACTTGTTTTGAAGACCCTTAAAATTAAATATCACTAGTTTGATGTGTTTGTTTTGCGAGCGAGTAATTTCCAATACAAAACAACTGTGAAAAATTGTGAGATATTCATAAACCATAGACATAGTGATTATAAGTACGCCACTGCATATCACAACATTTAGGTACAATTTTTTTACTGAACATAAACAAGCTTCTCGTAAGGTGTAATAATCAGTTACAAAGTTTGCACGATACAACGCACAGTGTGGTCTAACTACCAAAAAGTTCAAAAAAAAATAAGGTTTTACAAAAAAATCTGTATCTCTTAAAATATAGCAGATATCAAAAATTTGACAGACCACTTTCTTTACTATGGACCAGTGATTCAATTGATGTACAGTGACAAAATTTTAAAAAATCATTATGAAAGTTACCTGCTATTAAAATTGGAGCAAAAATCATCGCCTTCTTTGACACCCTGTATATAAAAATTTTTGACAGCTTAAAAAAATCCAACATTGAAAATTTTCTCTTAAGGGACAAAACTATTAACCGTTAAAAACCAGAGGTCGATATCATGTCTGGTTAAGAACATATTCAGTTTTAAATTTAGGCGAATTTTTTGTTGCTCGAAAGCAAATGGCCAGCAGTTTATATATATAATAACTATATAATGGAATAGTAATAAGTAGACTTAGGCATATATGCACTTAAAAAAATAAAGTTTATGCGCATAAATATGCATAAAATTATTCCTAGGTCTACTAATAAGCAATGTGCAGATATGAAAACCGAAAATTGTACTACAAACAAATAGTACTATGTATTCATTAAGCCTAGGAAAAAAAGAGTCATGGATGATAAGGGGTTTTCCTTATAAAATATTGTAAGTTTACATCAAAAATCAATAAAATTTTAACTTTACTACTCGTTATCGGAGGTTTGATTAGAATTTGACTCAGAATCATTACTATCACTACTTTCGGAACCAAGATTGGTAATAAGAGGTTCAACTATAACTTCGACTGTAGTATCCAAATCCCACATTTTTTGGTCATGTTCGATACACTTCTGCCAATTATCAGCTGTAATGTTATCGATAGCTTCGTTTAACAAACATACATACACGGTTTTTACCAATGCATGTTCGCCCACAGTTAAATGTCTTTTCCCTTTTTTTGCAGGGGGGGCAAGACTTGTCGAAGCTTCGCCCTGTTCCATTTTACAAGTTATTATTTTGAATTAACAATACAAAAATTCACAGTCCTTCGCAAAGATGCAACCGGGGGGACATTGAAAATACAAACACGAGTGTTTATAATATAGGGCTATAATTAAAGAAAGCATTTTTAGCACTAATATTAAACATTATCATAATTAAAAAAAAAATAAAAAAAAAATGTGCAGATATGAAAACCGAAAAAATTACCCTTCACTTTTAGATAGGAAAATCTATTAATACATAATTAGCCATAACGTTACTGTAATATTTTTAACCTGTTCTGATTCGGTTTAGCCCGTTTTGGCTATTTCTAGTCACTTTTGGTTAGTCGTTCAAACAACTTTCCGTTAGTTCCATCTTATTGATGTGTAAACATCTTACGTGGCGGTATGAAGGTAAATCTCGGCAAATGGGACGAAAATGTGTAAACCGATTCCAGCCGCTAGGGCGGTATTATATACAATATTGCCATTTAAAATCGTTTTAAATTGATTTTAGACAATAAAAAAGCATATTTTAAATTAAACGAACCGTCAAAAGTACTATTTATTAATTATTATATTCGCAGTGTATTTGGATCCATAGCACAGCTTATTTTTAATGGACGGTTAAATTTAAAATTAATTTTCGCTTGAAATCCACGACAAATTCGTCCGAAGCCACGGCTATCGTCCTAAAAAAGTCCGAATTTTCGGATTTTTATACAATTTTGCCATTTAAAATCGTTTTTAAACGGTTTTTAGATGATAAAAGAGCATATTATTATTGTAAATTAAACGAACTGTCAAAAGTATTATTCAGATGCCCAGACGTTTAAAACAATATTTAGTCATAGCCCTCTTCTAAAATTTGCAAAATTTGGTTATTGACTTTCCCAAATCAAAGGATGTCGGCCCAAGGTTACTAGGTAAATATGTTGATCTTATTCCTGGTGGCATTAGATTTTCATGTCAAATTTGTGCAGTGAATTAATCCACTCCGAAGCTGCCAGTAAGTATTATTAAAGAATCCTAACTAATATTATAGATACGGATGTGTTTGTTTGTTTGCTTCTTACGCTTTCACGCATAAACTGTTCCGATCATCATGAAATTTTATACACATATTTTCAAGAGTTTAGTAAAGAACATAGGACACTTTTAGCTTTCACCCGCGGCTTCGTTCGCGTTGATATTTTTTATTTTAATCTTTGTTATTAAACCTAATTTTTATTCTATGAACAAGCTGAAACGTACAGGCAACGGCCATAGCATGTTGAAAATGCCAGTTTTTGTCCGATCACTGAAGTTAAGCAACGTCGGGCGGGGTTAGTACTTGGATGGGTGACCGCTTGGGAACACAACGTGCTGCTGTCATTTTTTTACAACCGATGTCGTTATAGGATATGTTTACGCATCAGTGTCTTGAGTACTAGCAGATTTGCTCAATTTTTTTTAGTCATTTGAACCGACTCCGATACGTTATAGTCAAATTTAATCTTTTTGATTAGTTTTGGTTAGTTGCAAAAATTCGGTTCGTTTTGGTTAGTTTTAACTTACTTTAATTTTTGCAACCCATTCCGATACGGTTTAGCCCGTTTTGGTGCTTTTGGTTACTTGTGATTAGTTTTGGTTAGTCATTCAATCAGCTTTCGGTTAGCTTCAGTTAGTTTTAAATTATTTTAGTAATTCCGATACGTTATGGTTAATTTTAGTTAGTCGGCAAAATTCGGTTAATTCAAGTTCGTTTCACCTTACCTTAATATTTTTAATCTGTTCTAATATGTTTTAGCCCATTTTGGTGCTTTTGGTTAGTCGTTCACTCAACTTTCGGCTAATTTCAGTTAAGTGTAGGCCGAAAGCGCTCTGTTATGCTTTTATAAGAAGTCCTTTTGGATTAAATTTTGCATGGAATACAAAGTGTTTCATTTGGTATAATTTCAGTTAGTTTTAATTTATTTTAGTTATTTGAACCGGTTCCAAAACGTTATAACCAATTTTAGTGTTTTTCGTTATTTTTGGTTAGTCACCAAAATAAGGTTAATTTGAATTAGTTTCAACTTACTTCAATATTTTAAATCTATTTCGATGCGTTTTAGCCCGTTTTGGTGTGTTTAGTTACTTTTGGTTGGCTTTGGTTGGTTATTCAATCAATTTTCGGTTACTTTCAGTAAGTTCCAATTTATTTGAGTCATTTGAACCGGTTCCGATACGTTATAAACAATTTAAACATTTAGGTTGTCGCCAAAATTCGATTAATTTGGGTTAGTTACTTATTTTATTCCTAATCTGTTCCGATATGTCTTAGCCCTTTTTTGTGTTTGGTTACTTTTGATTAGTTTTGGTTAAACATCTTTTGGTTTGGTTTAGTTAGTTTTATTTATTTTAGTCATTTGAACCGGATCCGATAAGATATCCAATTTTAATGTTTTTGGTTAACTTTAGTTAGTCGCCAAAATTCGGTTAATTTAAGTTAGTTTCAACTTACCTTAATATTTCTGTTCCGATATGTTTTAGCCCCTTTTGATGATTTTGGTTACTTTTGGTCCGTTTTGGGTAGTCGTCCAATCAACTTTCGGTTAATTTCAGTTAATTTTAATTTATTTTAATCATTTGGACCAGTTCCGATACACTATAACCAATTTTAGTGTTTTTGGTTATTCTTGATTAGTCACCAAAATTCGGTTAATTTAAGCTAGTTTTAACTTACTTCAATATTTTAAATCTATGTCAATGCGTTTTAGTCCGTTTTGATGCTTTAAGTTTGATAAGTTTTTTTTTATTTTGGTTAGTCACTAAAATTCGGTTAATTTGGGTTAGTTTTAACGTACTTCAATATTTTAAATCTATTTCGATACGTTTTAGTCCGTTTTGGTGCTTTTAGTTAATTTTGGTTAGTCATTCATCATCTTTCGGTTACTTTAAGTTAGTTCCAATTTATTTTAGTCATTTAAACCGGTTCCGATACGTTACAAGCAATTTTAATGATTTTTTTTTATTTTGGTTAGTCACCAAAATTTGGTTAATTTCGGTTAGTTTTAACTTTCTTCAATATTTTTAATCTAGTTCGATACGTTTTAGCCCGTTTTGGTGCTTTTGGTTAGTTTTGGTTAGTCGTTCAATAAACTTTCGGTTAGTTTCAAGACATGTAAAAAAAAGTAGACCGATTTTTTTACTAAATATGAGCACGCCAACATTGTTCCGCTTCTTATTTCCTCTCTTATAAAATAGTAGGCATGCCCTAGTATTACTTACCGCTCCTGCGGCGTTGTTGCCGATGACACTTAAGAGTATGTCTGTATCATGGAAAATCGGCAGCTTGTTTTTAATAACGTAACAGAAAAATTACATTTACTAGAAAATAGAGCATGTCAAAATATAAATTTTTCGCTTTAAAGTATACCGTGCAGATTATCATACTAACATATAAACATTTATAATACAAAACTTGAATCAAATAGAAAACACAAAAAAAAGAAGTGTTATACCTATTTTTGGTAAGTTTTCAGTGTAACAACAATTGCAATTCCCGTCCTAGGACGGAAATGTTGTACGTACAGTTATTGCATGTTGCCAAGCAACGAATACAATATACTGGAATCATGACTTTTGCGGTCAGAAACTCATCGGAAAGGTATAGTTTTTCGTCCGATCGGATTAAAACGTTTTTTCTTCTATATTTAGGCATTCTTAAAAGGCGTTTTTGACCATTAAAATGTTGCGCAATGGTTTGGTTATCCCACAAGAAAGCCCCAAAGTTCGACTTTTGAGGAGCTGAAATGGTAAAAATGATTGTACGTATGGTCCTTCGGTCGCTCCGGGGGCGCAACCAAACAAAACTAACCCAAAGTAACCCAAGGCATGCCTAAGATCAAGAAAAAAAACTTTAAAAAATATTTGCATTCTTGACTGACATTTTTTTTTATATTGGGCATGCCTTGAGTTAATGGGTTAGTTATGTTTGGTTGCGCCCCGGAGCGAGCGAAGTGAGCGGGGGGCCATACGTGAAGTGAAAAATTTATTTTTTACATTAATTTTGGTTTGCTTGGGTTAGTTCTTGTTGGTTATGCCCGCGAATCGAGTTACCCCGTAAGAAAATGTAAAACTTTTGCAATATTGCGCGTCAGATGTCAAAAATTTCCTCATTTTTACATATCAGCTCCTGAATAGTCGAACTTTCGGGCATTTTTGTGGAATAACCAAACAATTGCCCAATATTTTAATGGTCAAAAACGTCTATTCAATGTGTCTAAATAAAGAAATGTTTTTTTTTCTTTTTTAGAAAAATCCGATTGTTGATAAACTGAAAAATTACCCTATTTTCCGCTAGAAACGTTATAAAACTGGACCCTTTGTCACTACTTCAGCACTTTACATTGTTCACGAAATCAGTGGTACTCCTTCTTGCCGCACACGCCGACAACCTCGCGTAGCCCGCCAGTCGTCTAGAAGAAACTGGCCGCCATGCTCATGGCGGTTTTTCCGTATCGGTTTGTTGTTTCTTAAATGTCTTTGAAACAAACTCATAATCATATAGTATGTACGAAGTCAATCCGAATAGCAGAAAAAGTGGAACTCGGGTTATGGAGCATAGGCGTGCAACGCTAGGATTGGAACAAATATTTTAAAAGTGCATTTGTACTTACGCTCACCGTTTTTACCAATTTTTAGGTAGTTAACTATATTTTGGGGCGTTGATACCGGTTAGTTGTAACTTATGTTTTTCGGCGACATTTCGTTTTCGAGCTATATATCATAAAAATGAGTATAAAATGTATAATATTGTTTTAGTTTTAATGCAAACTAAAAAATATAAAGAATAGGTATAAACTGCAGTTGTAAAAACTAAAAGAAAACACGTTTGTTGTTATTATTTTAAATTTTGCCAAAGTCTAAAGAAGGCGAACGGAAAATACATTTGGAATTTCCTTATGCAAATAAAGATCTAATCCATTTTTACACATTGCTGTATAAAAACTAGATGATGGTCGTCATATTAAAAGCATGTATATGAGAAAACAGTGCGCGTCTTTAATGTTCGTCCTATCTACCTTACTAACTTTAAAGTGCTCATTTCTTTGTTACAAAATGTAGGCGTAGGCACCAAATAGCAATAGTAGAAATGGCGGACGAGCGCCATGTTGAAACTTTAAATAGAAAGGTGTGTCTTGTCTTCAAACGTATCATTGAGTACTTTATGATTTCATAATATTAGACGGTTCTATTACCATTGAAAACAACATGGAGGCCTGACAATTTTTCATCTTTGACATGCCATAAAACCCGAACGGTTACAGAATTACGGTTTGCACTTTCCTTCTTAACTTTTTTGGAGCTATTCTGCCATATAAATTTTAAGTACTGTTAGCCGTAATTTTTTTAGATATTTTGACATTTTTTGGCAGCAATGAAATGTATCAGATAGCCTTTAAAAATACAAATCGAATTTCTCTATCTTAATCCGGCCGGATTTAAATTCTATAAAATTATAAATTGTTTAAAAAAATACAGAAGATTTGCAGCATGACATCGATTAACTTTTTGAATGGTGTAATGAAAATTATTTATACTTAAATGTCGAAAAATGTAGAGTTATTTCTTTTAATAGGAAAAAGAATCCTATCCATTGCAATTATAATGTTAATTCTGCCAATTTAGAAAGAACCTTCTTGGTTAAGGACTTAGGCATTTGGTTTTATTCTAAATTGAACTTTTTGGATCGTATATAACGTATGTCCCGAAAGTTTTGGCACAAAATATTTAACCAAATATTTTTGTAATACGTAACTACGTACTTTTTGATCTTCAGACTTTGGATTCAACACGTCAATATTTTGATTTATGTCCTCTATTTAAAATAGTTAATAATATGATCAATTCTCTAGAATTACTGCAGCTGGTGGTACTCCATCTTCCACAAAGATCTCTTAGAAATTCACACACATTTTTTACATATCATAGGACTAACGTGTAAACACTCCATTATGTCGAATATCAAAATTGGCAAATGAAAATACAAATAAAAAAAAATTAGATTTCTTTAATATCAAATGTAATAAATAAAAAAAAATGATATGGAATCTTACAAGACCTAACTGATTGTGAGTTTTAATTTGGGTGTTTACTACTTGTTAAATGGATGCAAGCGTTAATAAATATTCCATTCTATTCTATTCTTTTAATCCTCTAATCAATTATCAATTAAACGTAAATTGGTTTTTTCCCGAACTGTGACTTAATAATATATTAAGATACTAGTTTTAAAAGATCATATTTTTCCGCACGAGCACGAAATTAGGGAACGACCCGCTTGCGGGGAGTGTCCTAGCGTGCGAGTGCGCTAAATGTCTTTTAAAACGAGTATTTTATACTATTTTTTCTATTTCGCAGGTTTTGTAATGAAAAACTTAATTTATTCTAGTCGCGATCAAAAGTTGGGCGGCCATTTTGTCACTTTTGACGTCTGTATTAGTATTTAGTAGGAATCCCATTCAAAGCTGTGTCGAATTGTTTGTTAGTTAGCCTTGTCATTGAACATTTTTGTTAATATCATATCAACCAGTCACCAAAAGTAGAGGTTCTTTTCGACACTCCTTTGCATATCGAAATGGAATAATTTTGAACGTAAAGTAGAAAAAAATTATTTTTTCTATTTTGGTATCATAAAGAAGTCTTTTCGATACGCAAAGTAGAGTCGAAAAGAAGCTCTTTTCGACACTACTTTTGTTGACTGGTTGCTATGATATTAACAAAATTGTTCAATGTCAAGGCTCACCAGCAAAAATTTCGACACCGTTTTGAATGGGATTCCGAATAATACAGACGTCAAAAGTGACAAAATGGCCGTCCAACTTTTGATCGCGGCTTGAATAAATTAAATGTTTTTCATTAATTCATTTCATTAGAAAAAATAGTATAAAATACACTTGACATTTAGCACACTCGCACGTTAGGAAAGCGGGTCGTTTCCCAATTTCGTGCTCATGCGAAAAATATGGCCTTTTAAAACTAGTATCGTAATATACTATTTTTTTAGTTAGGTGCATATTTCAATGTTAATATAGTTATTTTTGTTACAAGTACCTAAAATAAAGTTTTTCAGGACGAATCATTGATGTTTCCGGACGAGGCGTTAGCCGAGTTCGGAATAGCAGATGAGTCCTGAAAAACTTCATTTAGGTACGTGTGACAAACACTATTTTTTGTCACCTCAGAACGCTTAAATTTGCAAATTTACCATACATTTTGAAATGAAAATGTTCGAAAAAGTAAGCTTAGAAATTGATATAGTAGCAACTATTTGACAATTTTGTCATGTCATTCGAAATTTGACATTTAGACATATTCAGGAATTTTGGAATAGTCCGTAAAGGTTGCCATGACGACTTTTAGGGACTAGGCCTAAAAAGAAGCATTTTACGGACTCAAATGAGTCGGTAAAATAGCTATTTTTGGGAACGTATGACAAAAAGTTATTTTTTGGGTCTAGTCATTTTCATTTCTGTGATGGCTTATTATTTTCTGCTTGACAGCAGGCTTATTTCAATGTTATCTTGACTTTAAACAGGTATCCCCTAAAATGTTACGCCTATGGTGCGCCGCGTAGAGAAACATGGCGCAGACGCGTCATTGTGGGCGTACATAAATGCAACATAAATGAAATCTTTGGCGCGGTTCGGCCGCCATCTTCATTGCTTTTCATTCTTTATTTTATTCCCTCTTCACGTTAATATTTCTAATGTTGGCGTGCAAACATTTGGTAATTTATGAATGACCTACTCCGTCTACTCTTTTTTTATATGTCTTTGGTTCCAATTTATTTTAGTCATTAGAACCGATTCCGATACGTTATAATCAATTTAAGTTTAAATAAAGAAACTAACCCAATCTCTCACGCGTATGACGTCATGTGTGGCAAATGTAGCATGCACTTTTTCACGATTTGAGGCCCTATTTAGGAAAACAGAAAAAAAACGATAACGTAAACCCGCAAGCGCGACTATGCAACAAATCTCGACAAGGTTCATGCTCGTTTACTGTTGCAACGTTGCGACCTCCGCCTGACGGTCGTAAAATATCAGTACAGTTACGTCCGTCGATCGCGAACCTCTGTTAAAATACAACTGCTTCCGCGTAAGCTCCTGTATACGGGCCACAATGAATTTGGCAGCGGTGCACGTTTTGTGTCGGAACGCTGTGTCCGCATTTAGAACAAGCGGCATTTTGCGAGCATTTCATACCAGATGAAATAGGAACACCTCCGTAACAAACAGGTAAACTATCAAATTTATTTAAAACGGTTTCAAAGTGAACCATGGCAGACACTTCTACGTCGTTAGAAATTTTCTTAAAATCAAATAAGTGCTCAAAAATGTATAAATGCGGAGTACTGTTTTCTTCACTTAACACAATTTTTTTCCTCATGATTGCATTGAGCTGGTCTGGAGTTGAAATTATTTCAAAAAAGCAAAGCATTCTGCGAGGCGCGTCATAGTTCAAGCGAATGAATGTCCATGACTTTGAGGGCAAAATGATATCGGCAGCTGGATGCCATAACTGGTTAAAGAATTGTTGCCAATTAGATTCAACAAATACGACGTCATCGCATAGAGCTACAAAAAAGTATGAATAAATTTTAATAAAAACATAATGTCATTGCGTAATGTACCTTCTAAGCTATTTACAACAAATTTGATTCGTCTCCTCTTGAGAAAGGGCAGTCACTTTACGTCTCTTTGCTGGTTTTATTCTAGGCAAACCATCTTGTCGTATAACTATACGACGCTTTTTAACTTGGGAAGTTAAATATTTCAGGCAATTGGGAAAAATAGGGTACTGCATCTTCACACAATTGCGGCCGTTTAAGTGAAATTATTTTTTTTGTTAAGTTTAACGAAGCTACACTAATCAATATTTACGTGAGGTACCTAGTATCACAGATCTATATAGCTACGCAACAGATGCCTACTGCGGTATTAAAAGTGTCGCTTGCCAATAATGCAATAAACGTAAATATTTTCCTATTTAGACGCGTTTTGCCTCTCCGTGTTGCCAAGTCGCGAACTGTAGTTTACCTTTCATATCACATTATGCCATTACTCATTTGCTTGGCAATCGTATGTTATATTGTGTCAAATTAAAGTTCATTATCAGATTCAGTGAATGGTGTGCTTGAACATGGGCTAAAACTCACCTTAAATATCGGTGAAAAAGGTCGTTACAAATTTTGTTAACTTGTACTGTAATATCTCTTATTTGTATTAAGTAATACCTAATATTATCACGCAGGTTTTTGTTTCGAAGATCAAAGGAATTTTTGAAATGTTTATCGACATGTCAAAGGACCATTTAATTTTGTTTTAAACTCTACTATCAATATTATAAATTTGTTCATTTAAATTGCCGTTTCATTAATAAACTATCATACTTAATAAAAAATGTAAAAATCGTATTTTTCTAAAAAAATATGTTTGTGTATTTGATAAATAAACATTAATAACAAAACTCGATGATTTGAGCGGGTCAAAAAGTCAGCAGAAATATTGTTCGACGTGATAACTTGGCAACACCAACCCGTTCCGAGACGACTGGTTCATCCGCTCGCGAAAGCCGGTGAACATTTTTGGCCCCGCGTAAAAAGCATTGGAAGAGGTATCTATTGCGTAGCTATATAGATCTGTGCTAGTATCACAGATCTTAGCTATATAGATCTGTGCTAGTATTTAATGTGGTTAAATACCTATACTATACTTAATCGTACACAATTTTCGTACTTCGCACATTTCAAAAATACAAACATCAATCTACAATTACGCATTGGTATATACGTACCTACCACGATTTATAGTAAATAAAACTTCTATTTACTTTCGTGGTATTTTACGTGCGTTCCGTTGTACCTACTTACCGAATACACAGTATAAGCAAGGAACAGTAACGTCAGTGAGCTTAAATCCCTTGAAGTATTGAGATCAAAGAGCACCGGCAGGCACATGCTTGCCTGACTTTGCCGTCGTTGGATCACGTCCTATACTAGGGGACGTGCAATTCATTAAATTTTATTGTCGCATGGAGTCACTTTCTACTAATAAGTCATTTACAATTTAATTATTTTATAATTTCATTCGACACTCTAATTTTAATATATTTAGATATAATATTTAGATTATAGATGCTTCACGACAGGTTCTTAAGAATGTGTGAAAGTTAAAATGATAATAAAACAATAAACAATGCATTTAATAACAAGTTTTGTGTAATGTAGCTTATACTATAAAAATATTAATTTCTTCGAAATTGAAGACAAGTTTAGTACAAACCCAAACTAATATAACTCTAATTTATTTAGTAACACAAAACATAATATACGCAAAGTTTGTTTAATAACTTTTTTCTATGACTGCCCTGAAAATAGACAAAAACGCACTAACAACTGCTCTTTAAAACTGGAAATTTCGAACATCGTGTGAAAAGTATACTTTGCACACGGCGTATGCAAAGTATACTTTTCACACGCTTATTCGAGTTTTTAGATTAAAGGGCTTCGTCTCCGATTTAGATGAGCTTCGCCCTCAGAGATTCCATTCCCAGATCTCTAAAAAAGGGGGCCCAATTTTAGGGCTTCACCCCCCCCCCCAGGAGCCCCTTTTCGCAAAACTGTAGAAAATGGAACTCTCATACCAGGGGCCCCCTTTTAAGGCTTGGGGGCCAATTTTAGGGCTTCGCCCCCGGGGCTCCATTCCAAAATCTTAAAAATGGGACTCCCGTGCCATAGGCCCCATTCTAGGGTTTCGCCCCCCTGAGGCCTCATTTTAGGGCTTCGCCCCCAGAGCCCTTTTTTCAAAATATTTAGAAAATAGACTTAACAGCGGTGGCCCCATTTTAGGACTGTGCCCCTAGTTATAGTTTAGCGAGAATCTCTTACTCACGTAGTTTCTTTCGCTAGGAATAAAATATTCTAGTAAATCAATAATAAAATAAAAAAGTTTCCCATATAGGTAACATGTAATTTTCTACCACACTCCCAGTGGGGCACCCAGACCCTGTATGTAGCAGTCGTAGAAAAAGTATAGTGTGCTACACGTGCTAAAAGACTTATGACACTCGTCTAAGGCTCGTGTCACCAAACTGTCTCATTGGTGTGAAAAGTCTTATTTTCAGCACTTGTTGCACAATATACTATTTCTATTTTGCGCTCAAAGTGATTCCATTTTGATACGCAAATGCGTGTCGAAAAGAACTTCTTTTCGATACGGCTTCTGTTGACTGGTTGCTAGGATATTAACAAAATTGTTCAATGTCATGGCCCTCTAGCAAAAATTTCGACACAGCTTTCAATGGGATTTCTAGTAATAAAGACGTCAAAAATGACAATATGGCAGCCCAACTGTTGATCGGGACTAGATTAAATTAATAGTTTTCATTAAAAAAACCTTCGAAATAGAAAAAATAGTATAAAATACACGTTTTAAAAGACATTTAGTGCACTCGCAGGTTAGGAAACTACACGCAAGCGGGTCGTTTCCTAATTTCGTGCTAGTGCGAAAAAATATGGTATTTTAAAACAAGTATCCTAATATACCATTTTTCACTATATAAAAAAGGGTTCTTTATAGGCCGGAATCAATTCTATTTGTTTTGACGGTCACGCCACGCAGTGTCTTAGACTTAGATACCTAAACTACCAATTTTCAGGCCCATAATAGTTTTATAACCTGAGCTACAATCCCTTCTACAAAAATAAACGACCCCTTTATGGTCACTACTCCCTTAACACCCGTAATTAGTTATTTCTATAAAATGTGTACACATATATATTTTATGGATATTTCCATATTATAAATTTTCGATTATTTTTGGGCTCTTTGAAATAGTTGTGAATATCTTTTATTGTATAATATACTCGTACCATGGCATACAGTGTCATTGCATGTTGGAATTTTATTTTTTCAAACTTTCACAAATCTGCTTACTATATTAATACGAATGGCTAAACTTGATGACCTGATGGATCCTTCAAGAGCTGGAAATATGGTGGGCGTTGCCCATTTATATAATCGATTATATTTCTCACTGGTAAACATATGACTTTCAAAATGCATACCACAAAGTATGCCTTTGATAGGCGAACTTGAGATATTTTCAATAAAATCTTCTAACTAACCCAACTACTCGCCGCAATAGCACATGTTCTGGCTCTGCAAAAAAAATTTTGTTAACTACGTTTTAGCAAAATAAATTGTAATTTAAACATAAAGTAGGTAGTCCCAATCAAAATTAGAGACAGATACATTTTAATCAGGATTCGGGTGGTCCGTATAGTTTTTCTTCTGCTATGTAATTTTGTATGTTTTACGCAATAAAATGCTTTATTTGTAATATTGATTTGAATATTTTTTTTACCCTACTAAGTAATAAATACAGTCCATTTGCATTCGTTTCGTATTATTTAAGTGGAAAATGTAGACACTGGTAACTTTTAACAAAATCACCCAAGTCGTTTAACTTTGTATTCAATCTGACACGTGATATTTAGTATTATGTTTTATCTTTGTGCATTATGTGCATGTACACGAATAATTTGCCTTACTTTTTATCATCTTTGGGAAATAAAAAAAAACTGTGGGAACAGTTGTTATAACTGTTTATACAACCCATAGCTGCACAGCTCTGCCGCCCTTTTCCCATTTTAACACTTAATCATTAATTTGCTTATATAAGTAACATACAAACAAAACAATATATATACATAGTTCGTCTATTTATAAATAACAATTTTTTTTTCAATTTTAAATCATATGAAAATTTATTGCACTCCTGCCCAAGTAAGCGTGTACGAATGGCATTGAATTCCATCTGCGTAGTGTCCTGGCTTCACTGAGCTTCACGGAGAAAATTTGATTCCGTGACCCCGCTAAACGAGCCGAGTGTCGCGGCTATTTATCTTTAGGCTATGGTAAGAGCTTACTACGACATTCATCTTGACTTATTTGAGTTACATAAAAAGAATCATTACATCACTAGTTATGTAATAAACCCATTGCATCACTAATGATGGAATGACTCTTATGTAACTCATTTCTTAATAATCTATTTGACATAATGTATCAAAATCAAAATTTTTAGTGTCAAAGTTTGACTTTTTCATTCAAAATTGAAATAAGGATATTTTTTATTTAAATGGTTGTACATCAAATGTTGTACATTACACGTGCGCAATGGCATACCTTAACAATCGTGGAATTACCGCGACATGGTCGACGACAGTCTACGAACTCGTCATCGCAATGTTTCCCACTCCAGGCTAATAATGCTCATACCGCACTTATAATGTAAATATGTAACTATTATCTATGAACATATTTGAATTAAGGGCTTAACGAATACCATAATTAGAATTTAGCGGTGAATCGAAGACACAGATAAGTGCATACAAGTTACAATCTTATATTATTTGCCCACGAGTTTTTCCCACCACAAGAATCAAAGAATAATTCAACATATTGTCTTGAAATGTTTTAGGAAAATGAAAGTTTCCAACTGGCTCTCAGAAAGGCACAAAAGAGACTTCTTCAAGTCACAAGAGATAGATCCTTTTTATTGGACCGATTATTGATGCATGAGAAACTAGACCATTCTACATCTGAATCTGAAGAAACAGAATCTTCAGATGAAGAACTGCCACCGGTTATTAAAGTTGAATCATCCAAGAAGTAAGAAACAATTTTTGAATGTAATCAAAATTCATCTAAATTTAAATTTTGAAACTGAATTATGAGTGAAAGATTAAATTCTTAAAGTAATTTTTATATTCACTTTCTATATTAGACGAAAGATAGAGCCATCACATCTTACAGCGAGTGTTCAGCATATAAGCGCGGGTAAACCTATGCCTGCAGCAAAAAAAAAGAGACCCGCTCCTTCCCGTTCTTCAAATAGACAGATCCACCACTCTATGGTAAATATTTATTATTTGCATACCAAGTGTTAAATTTTTCTTGCGACAAAATCTATTTGTCCTTTATATATTCATAATTTTACCTAATCGTAATTTATGCAAATTTAATTATTTTATAGCAGCTTCAGATGCCCAGCACAAATGTTTTATCTGACGGACACATGACACCTGAAGAAGTTGAAAGACACTTACAATCTCAAAGTTTCTTAGATCTAGTTCCTGAAAGAGCTCCCCCAACTGTACCCACTGAAATGTTTAGTAATGAGCCCTCATTGGACAGGTAAAATCATAGTTTTAAATACCATATATAGTATGTTTCAGAAATGTATAGAGTAATAAAACCTCATTAGGTATGAAAAAGAACTACAGACCCACCAATAATTTATGCCACTTTCCATAGTTTGCTATTGGTTTCATTGTAAAATTCTTTCTTTTCAGTACAGGTAGTACCACCCGGTGCAGGTTGGATAGTTGTAGAAAGAATTTAAATATAAGGAAATTTTATTTTAACAAAATAAAAGTTATATATAATATGTACATAATATACATAGAGAAAATAGTAATGATTATACATTATTATACAACAATTAAATTATAATAGAATATATTCTCCGTCATCTGAGGAACTGTCATCACGTCTTGACATTATAATTAAAGGGTCGACCGTCTGATCGATCAGGTTGTCAAGATCCACCACATGTCCTATTTAATCACATGCTGGACTGTTTTTTGCCAGTTCTCTGGTGTCACTTCCTTAATGGCTTGATCAAACAGTAGCTTAACATCATTCATTTTGTCGTGTTTTGTCTTGCTACAAATCTTTTCACCTGCGCCCATATAAGTTCTATGGGATTTAATTTGCAATGATATTGCAGGACGTTTTTCCTATTGAAGTTAAAAGTAAGAATTTTTAATTAAAAACAAACCTAGCTCCGGAGAGTCGTGTTACAAAGCCCGGTCCCGGTAGTGGGGTCGTAGAGCGCCACCAGTTTTTCCCAACTAAACTGAAAAAGCTCAGCTGGTGTTGTGCGAGGTGGCTAGGCACGCTTATTAAATCAAAGGAACTCAATCTTAACTTAACAAGAAAACACAATCTATAATTTAAGGAACAATCTATTTGCTACTAAGTCTTTTTTTAAACACAGCAACAATACTACAGTAAAACTTCGACTATTTAAACGCAAAGGAATGTCAACTGACTATTAAAGTAATTGATAAATAGACTACAATATGGAGATTGTACGGAGACCATTATTGTTAACACTCGGTACTGTATGCCTTACAACTAAATGCTCTAAACACTACAATCCGATGTGATCATTCTGATTTTCTAGTAGCTGCACCAATTATAAATGTAGCGACAATAATATGTATTGCTAAATGACCACAATAATTATATCAATCGACCAGATAATCAAATGAATAAATGAAAAATAAAATTAATGAGAGCTATTTTAGAGCATGGCGGTCAATGCTTGATTTGTATTAAAAGCTCGGCTGGAAAGGCTAGATTTATATTTAAATATTAAAATAAATGATTATCAATTGACCAGAAAAATAAATGAAAAAATGAGGTTTTGATAGCTCTTTCAAGGCATAATCTACAGTGCTGATAAGTAATTAAACACAAAATAACGAGATAATAATAAAGACAAATGCTTCTGTAGATGCTTCTTAGATCCGCTTCGTCACACTCAGTAGTGGAGGTAAGAAGTACCTCTGGTGAAGGCGCCGGGCACCGGTAGATACTGCTATAGCACTGGCCCCGAGGGTAGAACCAGCAGAGGACTCGGCAATGAAATTGGCCCGGTGAGATAGGACTTGTAGCCCGGTAATAGAACTGGTAGCCCGGTAATAGTACCCTGTAATAACCCAATACGCATTAGACAAAGCCCCTTACTTTAATAAAAAGAAAAACCTATAGCCCCCCTTGCATAAATATATTTTCTTTATAAAACGAAGTTCCCCCAAAAATTATCAATGGATTTTCAATGACCATCAACAAATAAAGAAAATACTAAGGTACAGACAACTTGAATATAAAAAAAAGATAGGTATGAATCACCCCTAAAAGAAAATATAAACTTCCCCATATGATCAAAACTAAAGTCACATTAAAATAAAAATTCAGATTTGATAAAATGGAGTAGATAAGATAACCCATGGAATGTAAATGGTTGGCAATGTACAAAAAAAGCTAACACAGATAAAGCAATTAAATCGTTAATTTAGACAAAAAAAAGTAGCAATAATCACCTCGCTCGTGTGTGAGGGTTGCTGGAGATTTGACGGTCCCGGTCTGGTAAATGAGCTCGAAAAGCCTCTAGAAATAAGAGAAAATAGCCTTTAGCGTCATGGCGACCACGCGCTTCACAAGCAATAGAAAAAAATTAATTCCAGAGAAAATGCTGACCTAGTGCAGAAGTTAAATCCCAATAAATCGGTCGTGTCAAAACACAAATGGAAACCAACACAATATCCACAACGAAGGGTAGTATTAAATTACAATACTAAAGGTTGAGTCACTATGACTGCACTGAAGCAAAAAGCTTCTCTTCTTACCGAAAGGTATTTCTAGAAGAACTCTCTATTCGTTTCAGTCAATTTGCCTTTCTCCTTCCACGAGATTAAAAACTACGTCAGATCAGCAAGAAGTGATGAGCTGAAAATGCCAAGTGATTCGATACAAGGAATAATTCTGAGATAATAAACTACTTAATTTCCGTTTATTATGGTGGTAAAACGACGGCGGGAGCCACAATTAATGAGCTGAAATTAAATGGTCCAAGAAATACTAGAGAATATTCCCCAACAAAACGATAAAGTTTTAAAAATCGAAATCGACAGCAGCAATTATGGGAAATAGCACATTCCTACTACCCAGTGCTGCCAACAGTGCCAACCGAAAATCGCTAGTGCCGGCCGCATGGAAAGATAAATATAAATATCTGAAACCAGCTGGAGCCGGAGGTCCCAAAAAAGTTTTATCAGAAGTTCTCAAACAAAAGTTATGAAATATTTAAACCGAAAATAAAATATGAATTAGTGATGGGCTTATTCGAATGAAAAATAACCTGTTATTCGGTTATTAAAATATTCTGTATTATTCGGTTCTGATTCCACAAGTATTCGAATGAAAAATAACCTGAACCTGATACTTACGAATTCAAATACGAACACGAAGGAACAAACCTCGCTGTCGCGTCGCGTTGGTCCGTCGAATGATCAACGAGCAAGGAGCGGTTTCAATTTAGTTATGAGTTATGAAGCAAGTTTCGATGTTTTAGCTCGAATAAAAGATGAGTTTTAAAATTTCAAATGTACCGGCAGGATGTGGAATTGTGGAATGTGGAAGCCGAACTTGAGGGGTTGAAAACTAGCGAATATTAAGTTAAGATTACATAATTTACTTTTATTTCTATTGCATACCTAACATAAAAAAATACATATCCAATTTTCGGCGTCTGAACGCCTAAAAAGTGCAAATACAGCAATTTGTTGACATCTTCAAAGAATCAAAATAAAAGGCGGTCGCTTTTGATCCGGCCGGCCGATATTTTTTGTTGCGATTAACAAGCCCACATATTTCTTATTTCTTTCATACACTTCTTCGTAATGAATATACGGCCTTCTTTCCAATACATAACACCAATAATCACCTAATGTTTGTTTAGTTTTTAGGATATATATTGGAATTTAGAATGCAGGAGCATACATAAGTCGTAAGATAACTATAACAATATAATATGTACTATTAATTATTAATATTATATAGTACTATAAATACATCGCCAGAGAGAAATACTTTTTTAAAAAGTGCATTTTTAATAATTATGTCCATTACATGTAATCAACACATCCAAGAATCATATTTTGCAGTTTACGTATTTTTGATTGAAAAACGTAAAATGTTGTTTATTAGATTTTCTTCAGTAATATTGCGAAATGAAATATTTACTCGTGTTCTATTGTTATTTAAATATTAATTAAGCCATGCTTAATAAGATAATTACAGCAGTTACGAGTTACGAATAAGATGTCGATGACGTGACGCTGAACCTCCTTCCTAACCCCGCTGCGATCGCTAACCTGAATTTATTCGAATGATTATTCAAATAATATTAATAACCGAATGAACAGATAATTCGGTTATCAAAATAATTCGGTTATGCCCATCACTAATATGAATTGACGTATCTAATGAAGCTTTACAGTAGGCTTTATTAACACAATTCTTAAAAATATAGAACGGTTTGCTGGCCGTTCTACGGTAATGTAATATAAATCAAGCTAAATTATACTAATAACATAATATGATTTGAATATACATAATATCTTATCTTAGTGACTTGATCAAAACTAAGCGATCTATGGTTTGCTTCTCAACTAAAATAATTATAGTCACAAAGTGCCTGAGGGCTACATAAGAGAAAGGGATGATCAAAATAGTTACTCAAAGCCACAATAGTGTTATTAAAGCTAATACAGTTAATATATCGTTAACCTATATTTAGAATAAAATTAATTTACATTAATAAATGCGGCAAAAGCTTATTGAGAGCAAATCGAATCAATAAATTTAGAATTAATTAACCGAAGGGTATTGACCTCTTTTCAATAATTCTTACCGCAAAATACAGCATTTTTTTTGCTAAATGCAGCATATAAAATGAAATTTAAAAATATTCTACACTGGCCAAATCGGAATGTTACCATATGCAGTAAGCGCACGGCATATTTCAAAACGATTTTTGTGTAAATTAGCCATGGTTATTTCTTTATCAAATTGGGTTCACACTCGATACATTTGTTAGTTGCCAGTCGATCATGTTTTGTTTTCTTCAAGATGAAGTTGGTGTCTTGTCTATGCGCCGTGAATGATAGCTTGCGTTATTTATAACCACCACCGAATAAGCCAGAACAAATTTTATCATTTCACTAAAATAGTCTTCGAAGACAATCGAACTCATAGTAATCTCCCGTCCAGCACAACAGGAAGGTTAGCAAACCTTCTTTTAAAAATCCCTTTTCCAATGTGTGCAATTATTAGTCTTTTCCCCTTTTGCCGAAGGCACTTTAATACCCGTTGACAGGCCTTCCATGAAAGCTCGGCGGGCACTGGTTAAATTTTTGTCTTGCCAAATTGTTTGTACTATACAACCTTCATTGATCCACGTCTCAAGATAACTTTTTTTTGCTGCCTGCGGTACTGCTTTATACTTCTCATGTATTTTCATCGCCAGCAAACAATTTCATCGCTTTTCAGTAAAAGTGCTTTTCGGTTATGCTTTTCCTAGGCAAAATCCATATTTTTTAAAGTTGTCCTTACGAAGTTTCTAGTTGTCAAAGGAATACTGTCATCTTGGCCCTCCATCAAAATTTTATCTAGGGGGGTATTTCTTTTTTAAAATAAAAAGAGTGAACTTACACATTTGGTGCCTTCATCAAGGACTTTTGCTGTTCTTCCTGGAATTTTCTTGGGAGGTTCCTTAACCTGCTACCTTTCTCTCCCGCAATAATTTGAAAACGGTGGACTTTCCAATGCGAATCATTCGACAACATCGTCAACAGTTTCTTGTACAGTAAAACTACAGCAATCGTGTTTTATGCAATTATGTACATTTAAAATAATAACTTGTTCACTCACTGATAGTGGATAATTATTAGAACATCTTTTCGTTGGAGTGAATGTCGCCATTTTATTAATATTTTTATAATGATGTTAACACTATGGCGTAGCAGCAAATACTAACCTGTTTAAAATATCATTAAGAAGTATTTATAATTTGTGTGTTTATTACCTGACTCAATAGGTATGCAAACAGACTACAGGAATTTAAAAGGATCATAAATGTAATCTATAGAGTAATAAAATCTCATTAGCTATGCAAAAGGACTACAGGGGTAAAAAGTTTACCTACGTCTATGGATGACCACGAAATTCAGCCAAACTGGACGGAATTCGATATTTTATTACTCTATACATTTCTGAAGCAGACTTTAGTTATTATGTCAATAGCTTACTATACCAATTATGTCATAATATAAAGGTGTATGCACGATACACATATAACGGTATGCTGATTTATAGACTCGTTTTTGATCCGCCCGCGCAACTACGCCATTTGGGAGCAAATGTCTCTGTGTAGCGCGTAAAACCCTTTTAAATGTGTTAGCAAGAGATAATGAATAGGTTAGTACCTACCCTTAAGGATGCGGCCAGCGGAACATGTGTGCTCCGAATGCTCGTCGGCGTGGCAGTGGGTCAATTACTTTTGACCAGGGCTCCACCAATTTGAATTCTCCAAATCCGCAGATCCAAACTAGAAGATCCTCGGTCTTAAGAATCCATAAGGGCGATCCAAAATCGACGACTATCAGCTACACAAGGGCGATATAAAATCCAGACGACTATTAACTACACTTGTTTGGTTGAGGTATTTCCAGAGCAAATAAAAGACGGTAACGTTCGTGCATTCGTAAATTTATTGGCGCTCGTTAGGTTTGACGGTAACGTGTTGTCATATTTCTTTCAATAAACAAAATGATATAAGTATAAAAAAGCAGGTAAAAGAGCTCAATTGGAAACAAATAATAACTCGATATATGCTCCAAATAACGACCTAGATCATAACAGATGTAACAGTATGATGTAATAAATGATTACGGAAGATCAAAAAAACAATTCTAACTAATTAAAGATAAACGCGATATGCATAAGGTATCTATCGTCACATCAACCAATAATTAAAAGTTATCAGGATAATACTTGTTACTACTAACTTCGTTGCGCGTGTATCATGGTATACGACTCGCAGTTGTACATAAATAAACCTTAATATTCAGTTTATGAAATACCGTTATGTAAAATTACTATAATCAGACATTTAGTCAGTCAGAACGTCAATGTTTATCATTTACCACAATAGAAATTAAATTGTAAGAATAATGAACTTTAGCATAAAAAAAACAATGAGCATTAATTGAATCACACTAGTGAATATGGCAGTTATTTAGATGCGCATTGGTAAGCTTTGCTTACACATAAACAGTTCCAAAAATAATTATATCAATACCTCGCAGAAAGAAATAAAAACACGCAAAACACGCAACAACATTAGGTGGAAAGATCACAATTATAACCTAAACTTATTTTAACTGGTCTTCGCCGATATCACCTACGGCCTTCTGCACGTGGACTACTGCTGTGCACCTTGGGACTCATAAACTCTCAGTGGCATTTGAGGTAATACAATACCTCCATGGCTACAGTCGGTACCAATGAACCACAACCAACCGTACTGACTGGCAGCTACTTGGTTAGCTACTTAATCTCTCTTCAAGCAAAGCTCGCTTCAAACAACAATAGCTTGCTCCATATGCTCAGCTCCAAGCAAAAATAGCTCCAGCCAAAAATAGTAGCTCCCAGGAAAACTGGCTCCCGGTAAAACTGGGTCCCGGAAAAAAAAACCTGAAAGAACAAGCGCTAAGTATGCATCCTCTTACTGCAATTTCAGGCAGCTCCTTTTTCAGAATACTCTCCACTCAAAGAGTATTTAAAAATAATAATGATAGTCGTCTTGCCAAAATGCGAAGGTCATAATAAAACCAATATCATATCACCCTACAGGTGAAAGACATAAAATACTAAGAAAACTGACCAACAATATAACCACTATTTGCTCTTTTAAGAGTTCAGACCCCCAGGCAAGAACAAAGCTTGTCCATTTATATCATTAATATTAAATCTAAATTTACTAAGCTTATGTACGAGTTGACAAGTTCTTAAAAGCAAAATTCAAAGTAGAAAAGAAATTTATCAAAGATTATATACAACTTTATACAACATTATACCCTACTATACAATACGGGTGCCCATAAAGACAAACAATCAGCTATGAGTGCTCGACTGCAATATCATACCGAAGACGGTATCAAAAACTATTATTCAATACGCTTGATTTCCCCAGAATATTACTTCTTGTAAACAAAATGAGTATAAATAAGTCATGCTATGCCTGTTCTAGGCCCAAGTTCTTTTGTTTGACGATATCGCATGATATAAATGCAAGAAACAATAAATTTTCAAAAGTAACACTCTATATAGCAGTGTTGTGCAGTATTTCAATCCCCTCTGAGACCCGTTAGAAAACTATAATATAGTAACTTACACCCTGATAAAATAAATCCCCTGCACAGAAAATAAATGAGTGTACAAAATGTAAGATATGTATATTTATTTACTTAGCTACGTAGGGTTTTTCGATGGTAATGACGAATTGGAAGCAACGCTCTCTCTCCTACAGGCACTCCTCGAGGAAGGAAACGGTTTACTATTTACGATTCAGGCCATCAAGAAAATACATAATTAATCGATATGCTACCATTAGTTTGTGGATTGTTTTTCGCTTTCGCTTTAAAAATACGCAGTCAGGATGTTTTAGTAAATGCGCGTATTTCCTAACTTGACAACGTCGCTCGAATTGCTTCGCAAATGTTTCAGCAAGAAAACCGGCACTAGCTTAAGGTACGTTTAGGTCCGATTGATTGCAAATGCGTTGAACAGATTTGGTGTTAGGAGTTTTAAATGGCGCCGGCCGGACCGAATTGATTTTTGGTTGTTTGGGCATTGTCAATGATGGATTTATCGTTGGATTTCTTTGTTTTACCAGAAATGCATAATAACATACAGCCTTAGGTACGTTTCATTGCATATTGCAGATGTTGGCAGATTTGGCGACAACCGGCTGGGAGTATTTTGCGTAGGCTACAGGACAGTGTAAAGCGGGCCTGTGGGCCGACTTTTTGCTAGCTTTTTAACATTGAATTTCACGATCTAGGTAGTCAATTTTGGCCAGATTTCGTTCTTCCTTCGGTAAACCCTCAAAGGAGGTAGTGCGTTGCCGGATAAAAAGTTTAAGAATTTTTAATTTCCCCTAAGAGGGATTATACTTATTTCGGGTATAAAGTGGCATAGTTACTAGGTTGCTGTAGTAAATGGCTTGACTGTGGATTGGTTGGTTTTTGCCTGAAGTCAAGAGTTTTAGCTGGTGACTTGCCACGTGCAGTGGATTCTATATAATTAATAACATCTGGCAACGTTCCAAGAATATCACTTCCATTTATTTTATTCGTCCATAGGCAACCAACAATTTTTATTTTTAATCACTATAACGTTCGCCTTCCATCTGACGTTTGAAGGTTATATCAAAAGTAAACATTGATCGAAGTTAAATTTTCCTTATTAGATATTGAAATAAACCCAGGAAAAATAACCGAGAAATCTTGCAAACCAATGTTTCTGACATTCATGAGACCGTTTTAATGTAAAGCAAATTATTCGCAGGTAAGAGATTTAATTGAACATTTTTGTAGTGCAAGCCTATAACTTGCATGTTTTTCTCGATAGCGGGTAGAATACGGTACGATTTAGAGATTGATTATGTACTAAGCCAGCGATATCAAACATAGAAAATCAAGTTACGTATATAACTATCGTGTTTTCAATCTATTCCTCTAATAGCTCGAGAAAAGGCAGGATCCAAACGAGTAAGTAGTCTCGTAGTCTAGTAATAGATCTAGGATTAAAGGTGTAATAACTGACTTTATTTGACCTCTATCTGTTACATGTTTTCATGCTAAATTGACATGTAACATCTGTTTGACGCTGTCATAGCTTATTTACTTAAGTGCATTTGTAGATTTGTATTGTGTTTTTAAACATTAAGTGTTATTGTGTATGCACCAGGATTATTTAAAATGAAAGTTTATAGTATAATTATGCCGAACTGTGCTGTGGCTACATGTGAAAACAATAATAAGAGAGTGATATCAAATATTTTCGATTTCCAAAACATGACGACTTAGTAAAGCAGTGGCTGCGTGCTTGTCGAAGAGAAGATAGAATGAACTCATCAAAATGAAGAAGAAAGCATAACATAAAATGATTTTGTATAACTCGCATTATGGCAACTTTTCCTGTGTCCTTTTAGAAAACCTACCTATAGATGCGAACGGCAGCCAGTAATGTAGTGGAGAGCTAGGTTCGTGGATCCTCGGTACACTTTAGTAAAAATATTGGGCACCACTTAGTTAACTTTGACTCAACTAAGAAAAATCCATAAAGTTGTTAAATGCTGAAAAGTAATTCTTGGAGGAGCTTTTCAATAAGGCATAATATTTCCCCAAAATAAATAATTTATTATTTCCCTACTAATGAGGAGATACCTTGATATAAAACAATAATGATATAGTACAATTACAATCACATGTATCAATAATAAAGCAATAGAAATGAAACTTACATAATATTGACTATTATCAACAATGATGTCAGACGCAAACTGTTAGGCAAATATTCTGAGCATACCCAATAATAGGTCACTAGAATGATGGTAGATAGCGCAGGGTTTAAAATTCATGAATTTTATTCTGCCGCAATAATATAAAATCAAATATGTGTGTAATCATTCAATCTACAGATAATTTAAATTTGCCGTGACAGCCTTACAAATAAAATGGGAAATGGTATGACTTACAACTTATGAAGTAGGTTTTCTCAATCTTAAAATATTCTTCAACTAAATACCAGTATAAGTATATGTACGGTCCATGCAACTCCAAAGCACTTCAAATCAGAAACTGACTTCTCCAAACTTGATACGCCACATCCAGCCAATGATAACAACAAGGGCATAACATGCAAATGGTGGTTTAATAACTCTAAGACACGCAAGTAAACCAAAAAAAACACGCTGGATAGGATATCGCAGTTAGGCAAAGCGATATACGTGTGCCAGAGCGGTACCCGTGGAGAGAACCCTAAAAACAATTGTTTATCTAAGCAAAAAGTAAATATCTTACACTGAAATGATTACTCATAACCTAACTAGTTTTTCATCTTACCTATAGAACTATCTATAGGGCCTATAGCCTGGTAATAGCCAGTCGAACAAAACGAACAGTGTCCATTCTAGAGATTTCTCCAAAACCAATAATCGACCATTCCAATGATCAGCAACATGAGAGCAACAGCAATACATAAATTCTTCTAGAATGATTGGAAAACACAATTAGTTCCACTGAAAGACTGCATGAAAAATGTTGTGACTTACCACGTGGAGGTCGGATTCCAATAACTCAACAATAACTTTTATAGGTAACCTCCATGGCCCTGGTTCGAGTCAAAAAACTTAAACGTAGCAAAAATATCATAAAATAATGACCCTAATTATTAGAACCAGTCCATGAGGATTTACACCTCGGCCTCGAAGAAGCCACAACGGGATTTCGACCCGTCACCTAGACAACACGGCGCCAAAAGAAAGAAACTGGAACCAATTTCGCACTTTGAACCCTAAACATTGCTGCCAACCTAAGTTAGTTGAAATAGCGAGTCCGAGCGCATCCACGTCACTGCTCTAGACCATATTTGCCAAGCATCAAGTAAATACACCTTAAAAGGAATCGTTATTTAAGAACAACGATTCTAGAACATGTCTAATTTTAACTGTCAAAACATATGGTGTGCCTGTGTCTTACTGATAGACCGATAGGTGAATGACATTTTGACACAAGAAATGAAAACACGAAATCTCTTCGAAAGACAAATAAATCAAAAGGAAACAATAAACCGAAACACAATCAAATAAACGAATTATAAACTACATTAGACGACTTATATGATCTCCAAATCGTTTGAGGTATGTACCGCTACGAATGGATTTAAAATAATAACAAACTCAAGAGTACATTTGTATCGAACAAATTGTTAAGTTTTTATTAACTTTTAGATCAAAGAAAAGCTTGTGAGCATTTTCCCGAGTAAATAAAAGAGAGCTCAAGTATTTAAATCCAATGACAATAGCCTGAAAAATTGGAATGCACAATCAGAACCTATAGAAGAAGTTTACGAGACCTAGTCGAGTACCTTCGACTCTGCAAGGGACAAAAATCAGCCTTGTTGTTGCGGTCATCTCATGCATGTGTAGTACATCATAAATGTAGATATAGAAAGTAAATTCAATACCTTTCAAGACAAAACAAGGTAATGTACCTCTGTACCTATCTCGAATAATCAAAACTAAATTGTGTTTGTAAATAAAAATAAATACAAATCAAGCAAAACAGTAGCATTTGTTCATGCCAAAATTTGAAAATGCTACAGCATATTTAGAACAAGAAATTAATGAATAACTTTTAAGTGATATGGAGAACTTTGAAATAAGAGAAAAATTAAGTTTTGGCGCTTTATGTTATGTAACAGGATATGTGGCGTATAAGTATAAAAATAAATATTTTTCTCTGTGAATACCTACAAAAACACTGGATGCGTGCGATTACCCTGACTGGCTTGAGGCCATTTTGAAAGGATCTCGCTCTATGTTGTGCCCAAATATAGCGATTTGGGAGCTAGCCCAGAAAATGGAAACAGAATTTGATAAAATGGATGGCCGTTGTGCAAAGAAATTTTTTTTCTGAAATAGCTGAAAAAAAGGCTGATTACCTGACACGTCGCGTCGGTGCCATTCGAGGTGATTAAGTGTTTGTGCAGAACGAGAATTTATAGTAGATTAAGAGACCTAAACATAAAAATCAGCTTTATTAACTGTCAAAGAAAATTCGATAAAAAAATTTCAAAATTCTCAAATTACAAGAAATAATTTGTTAGTGTTAGTCCGTAAATAAAGATTATTATTATGTATGTATAGCTAGTATTGTCACCCCTCCAAATACACCACTGCGCACTGCATGGTATTTTATTTAAAGTGGCATTGCTCAGAAAAATCCATAATAAATTAATCAAATTATATACGGTTTACCTACGGTCAGTAAGTTTCCGAATATAGGAACGTAACTATAATATGTAGGTACCTAATGTAAAATGTAAACTTAAAAATGTGGTAGTAGGTATTTATGTTCTTTTATTTCTCTCGGTGTAATTAAAAAATAAACAAATCAAATTATGAAAATTTACAATATTAAATATTAATTTATAAACACCGTTGGGGGTAATCCTAAAATTACTTAGTTCATAAATATTGAAATAATACATAAATAACCATTTATACGTTTAAATTATTTTCTAGAGTACAATTATAATAAGTAATATAATTATGAAATAAAAGTGTTTTTATTCTTTAGTTAACACTCGTATAATTAGGAAGGTATCTATTATTCAGAATGCTCTTTAAAATCCCCCAAAACTGCAAATATTGTATTTCAAAACATATGTTCTATACACGCTTACATCGCAGAATCGAAATCGTCGCTCCCAGGTGACGTCATATGTTTCTAGGTGGGAGGTTTGCGCGAGATCATACCGTTATATGTGTATCGTGGGTGTATGCATTTCGATAGGTAATTGAATATTTCAGGATTTCTAAGATTGGCTGGCATGTCTTTCATGGGATTGATTTTGAAACTACATGGTAGTTGTGAACCAATCTTAGCAATCTTCAAACATCCGCATCTGCCGAGTAGTAAGCACAGTTGAAATTAAGTAAATATCCCATTGCTCAAATTCAGCACTACGATAACTGCAAATAAATCACACCTTAACTTGCTTGGTAAAGACCTAAACAGTTAACAAAATTTTAAGGAAAAGTATGATTTGAAACTTGAAACTGAGTTGGGGTTTGGAACCTTGGGCAAAAGCACTAAAACAGAGTTTTATCGACAATAATACCGAAACAGAATTTTTGCACTCGACATGCTTTTCATATGTGTTTCATTTTAATCATCTCCTGATGATGCTAACATGGTTAGCGAAACGGGCGTAAAGTGCAAACAGTCTGTTTCGGTTTTGTCAAGTTTGTATGAAATTCTGCTTTAAATCAAATTTCACTTTACCACCTTGAAAAAGGAGAATGGGATATTGACATACATTTCAATTTATTCAATGAGTAAAAATTTAAATATTGTTTTATTTCAGTGAATCAAATGATATGATTGGGGAATTAGAAACATCCCCTAGTAATATTGAAGAAGAAATTAGCATTGACTATCTCCCAGAATAGTGACCTAATTTGAAATAGGTACTTTATAATTTTAAAAAATATAGTTAACAATTATTGTAATAATATTTAGTTAGCGGTATTTTGTAATATAATTTTGAAAAAATAATTCATATTGCCAAGTAAATTTGCATGCTTGAAGAGTTTCAAACATTTTGATATATAGTTTATGGATATTTTAGCTTCAGGAAAATATTTTGTGGTACGCACAATTTTAGTGTCATCTATACCGGTTAAGACACTTGATCATCTACCATAATTTTAAAAAGTGTGGGTTCAGTATCGCATCGATACTCATGGCAAAAAAGACATACCTTGAATACATGTTCATAACAGTTGCTAATTTAAAACAATAAAATCATTTTCAGTGGATGTCACAAAAAAACGCATTTTCCTTGGCTTATTTTACTGTCAAAATCATCTAAATGAAAACTGTGTGTTTTTTACTATAAACTAGATTTCCAAAACCTGTATTTAAGTGTAAATATATTAATTGATGTTTTCACTACGTCAAATTATTACTTTACACATATCTATATTTAAATCCATTTTTATTCGATAGTTAAATCATCCGGCAAGCTCACAGCATAATCGGATAAGTTAATTATGGAAAAAAGTTTTAAATCTTTAGCAAAAAATAGCAGCTTTGAGAACCGCGTCTCCTTTCATAGGTCATTAATAAAGATATTAAACAAATAAAGGTCCTAATAACTGCCCTGAGGTACTACAAATGTTGGAAAAAATTAGCGTTTTTCGGTCTAAATATGCGAAATAACGCATTTCCACGTTTTATAAGCAATACTTCAAGAGTTTCGAAACCATTCGAAAGGATTCATGATATTTGCGGATAACTACGTATACCTTTAGTTTACGTGTAATGTCGAGTTCATTTAAAGAGGGCCATTTCGTGAAAAAACGGTAAATTTTCAATTTGATTCAAAAATCATTTTTTAAATAATTTTTTCCATATTTACAAGAGAATGGATGATACTTGGAAAGTGTATCAGACAAGAATTGCCACAGTCGATAGATTTCAATTTCTCAGTCAAAATATGCTAAATTACAATGTCAAACGCCTTTCTCCAAGATATCAGTGCCAGATTTAATACATAAGGAAGTCCTGAGCTAATAAGTAAATCGTATGTTCATAGTATTACTGTGAACGACTATTTTAGTTTTTGTTTTATAATTAAACAATAAACAGAAACGCAAGCACTTAGTGCTAGGTTGGAATCATGGATACAAGATACAACTCAATATTACTAATAATAATAGACACCAGAGACCATCGCTGGGTAAATCTAGCACATAAACGCAGAAAAATACAAAAAATTGTTCGTCATTCTACGACGTACCACTAAGAAAGAACGCTAGGTTACCGCGGCCTAGGGATGCAAGAATAAACTATCGATACCTATATCAAATCGACACCATTTTGCGAAGTATTGATGCCTACCGATATTTATCGAAAAAGTATCGATACTCTCAAGTATCGGTATCGAAAGATTTACAAATTTTTTAGAAATAACCCTCGAGATCGTGTTGGTAATAGAAAGTTATCGCAGTTGGCTTTATTACTGTCAAGCAGTATTAAGGTCGACGATATTAAAATACTGCTGTAGTTTATTTTGTCGCTACTGAATGCTTTGTTTCTATTCTTTTTTTTTTTGTCAGTTTTCTTGCCATTTTTCTGATATTTTTTCCAAACTACCAAATCAAGCACAAATTACAGCGAACGTAAGGAGGTTGTGTTTCTCGAACAGTATACAAAAATCAAAACGAAAACAATTGCAAACAACTAAACGGAAAAAGCTGTGCGGGTGTTGTGCAGGGTGACTAGGTCAGCTCAAAAAATCAACGTATACTTATTTTCAAACTAACCAGAAAACTAGAAAACATAGGCCCGCTTATTAAATTAAATCTTAAACTTAACAAGACCTAATAGAGAAAACACAATCTAAAATTTAATGAACATTATATTTGCTACTAAGTTCTTTTTTTTTTGGAAAACACAGCAACAATCTATCTGGAGAAAAAGGTTAAATTAATATGGTTAATTAAAGACAAATTAATGTTAAATTACTGTTAAAATAATGAATAAAATAAACAGAGTACAATATGGAGATTGTACAGAGACCAATTCGGTTAGAAATACTTCGTTCTGTATGCCTTACCACTAAATGTACTAAATACTACCTATCGAAGTGATCACTTGACGTTGACTAAGCTTCTTAAAACTAGGTATGCGTGCGCTAATAGCTGCACTGATTTTAGATGTAGCAATAATAGTATGTAGCAACGAACGGCTACTGTAATTAAATCAAATGACTCGACAAGTTAATAAAAGAACCGAACCAGAATAAAACTATTGAATGCGTAGCTGTCGCTTGATTTATATTATAAAACGATAAAATTCAGGGCAGTTATATCACTTGACTAATGAATGAAATGAATGAAAGTATCGAGCCAGCGCTTGACTTTTATTAAAATGAAAGAAGATTCAAAGCAATCAGATTAACTGGTCCGATAAACCAGTGAATAAATGTAAATAAGGTTAATGAGCTACCTCAGAACTTGGCGTTCAATGTTTGATTTATTTTAATGAAAGAAAACGACATAAAGCTTCAGTACAATACCCAAATCCAGTCGTCGAACTCTGGTGGAGGCGCCGGGCACCTTAAAATACCTCAGGTACTGCCTCTCGCTGGCCCTGAGGGAAGATCTGGACGAGATCTCGAGTGCTCAGTGTCAAGATGTACAGATGTGCTGCGGACAAGGCCTGCACTTTCTAGGACAGAGGTGGTTCCAACTGTAGGTAAAGGCAGTGGCCTACTGGTATGCGCGGTGGACCTCCTGGAAAGCTTGTACCCCTCCGGAAAAACCCTCAAATTTGTGCGTGAGGGCTACTCTGAGAGATTCGACGGTCTCGGTCTTATATGACGAACGTGGAAGCCGCTAATACAGCATGTAGAGCCCGAAAAATCGGTCGTGTTAAAAGACAAACAGAAACAACACAATAAATCCCCTAGCAAAAGGGTTGTATTGTATCACAATACTAAATGTGAAGTTTCTAACTGCCATGGCAAACGTTCGCCTTACGAGCAAACTAGAAAAAGGACTCTCCATCGTTTTCGTCAATTTGCCTTCGAGATTAAATGCTGCGTCACAAGTAGTGATGGGCGGAAACATGCCGAGTGATTCGATACAAGGAATAATTCTAAGATAATAAGCGACCGAGTTCTCGTTTATTATGATGGTAGCATGACGGCGGAAGCCACGAATAGTGAGCTAAAATTACATTCTTCCACTATACTAGGTACTAGGTTTCTTGCGTGTAAAATCCAATGCTAGGAAATACTCTTACAGGAATGATAAACCTTCAAAAATCTAAATCGAGAACGACAAACACGCGATGGATAGCCCATCCCTATTATTTGGCATAAACCTCACAAAAACTAGTCTGCCGTACAAAACGAGAAATATATTTAAAGCAGAGGTCCAAAAACGATCTCCGAAATTGGCGGCCGGCTCCTGGCATTCATCAACCTAGGGTTCTCAAAAGGTAATAAAATATTCAAACTGAAATTAAAGTATGGTTCAATAAGTCAAATGCAACGTATTTGCAGGCTAACAGAATTCATTAAAAATATAAAACGGTTGGCTGGCGGTTCCCGATAATGCAATATAAAACAAGCCAAGCTATTCTAATAATATGGTGCAATGCTCATCAACTAAAATAAATAGTAACAACGGATTATAAAAGCTAATACAAATACATAGCTAACCTATACCTAGAATATAGTTAACTCATATTAGGAAAGTGGCATTTACAAGCAAATCAAATTAATAAATTTAGAATTAATAAACCGATGCGAGCAAAATACAGCATAATTTTTTCCCTAAATGCGAGTATATAAATGAAATTTCAAAAATATTTGACATTGGCAAAATCGAATTGTTACAACTGCAATAAAAGTATCGATACCTACTAGGAATTTTTATAAAAGTATCGATGCCAAAAATACTCGATACTACAGCAAAAGTATCGATACTTTTGAAGTATCGTTTGCATCCCTACCGCTGCCTGTCAAGTTAGATATACAATATACAACATACACATACCGTTAAGAATATTAGGTTACCCCTGTCTGTCAAGTTAGAAATACGATATGATAAGAAATAAAACGTAATTTATAGTATTTAATCAGTGTTTTATTGTTATAAATAAAAATGCAAGTGGCGACGAGGAAAAGCGACCGAAAGACCGATATTTCATGAGCTGAAGCAGTTAGATGACCAAATTTTCGCGTGGAACGCAAATATCTGCTGTGCTGTCTTTCCATAATTGGAAGACCAGCCAATACCAGCGCCGTCTGGAGGACGGCACTGACATGACGCTGGAGCAGGGGTAGAAGTTCAGAACGCACCCTACATCAGTAACCGAGCCCTCTCAATAGTCTCAATTGAACTTTGACAAACCTAGCAACTGCGTAAGCAAAACATTTTCAGACATGACTGATATTAATATTTTACCGGTCTATAAGACAATTATAAATGTCTTTTTAATTACGACTGAAATTACCAGTTAGATAATTTTCTATTAGTCGATAATCTCCCGTATAACATACTTTTGGAAAACCCTAGATATACAAATATTCCACAAAGCACAATTATACTAGGTAATAATTCCCCCCCCCCCTCCTCCTCCTCCTCCTCCTTCCTAGCGTAGCAGATTTACGATCAAGTGCAGGTGGCCACGGTGCCCGAGACACGTGTGTGTGGTTTTAATATTATCTGAATTATCAAGATTACCCATCTTGTATTTCATATTCGGTAATCTTTGGTAGAAACGCATTCTGTTTTTACAAGCAAAAAACTGTTGCAAAATACCATATCACCCCGAATTTTGGTTCATTGCTTTCATAATCGAAATTTTGTTGTCAATTATTTTTGTGTTTGCTTAGGTCAAATAAGATAGTTTAACTATTTAAAATTTAACGCCATACTTCTGCGAGAGTTATCACAGAAAAATCTTGGGTACAGTGTTACATTTCGTGTAATATCCAACTTTTTATTGATGCAGTATTATTTAAATTTTTTGTTTTTACCGAGTATATACATTTTTAGGGTACTAGGTTTCTTGCGTGTAAAATCCATCCAAGAGTTTTATCTTAGGGCCGCTCTACATCTGTGTATTTTTCTTTGCACGTGTACCCATTTGTATACATGTATAATTCATGTGATAAATTCACAATATGTAATATGGTCATTGGTCATTTAGCTATGAATTTGCTCTTGGTAAGAAATTAGAGGATTTATTTTTTCATTATTACTAAGCCCTGTCAAACAATCGTTTCCTTTTGTTTTTCCTTTCTTATTCTTGAAAGTCAAACGAGCATTATTTTTTAATTTTTTTGTATTTGATAAAGAACTTTGTGGCTGAATTTTAAAATAAGATCATAATGTAATATTTCTAAAACAATATTTAAGAAAGAAAGCGTCTATGTAACGGCGTTACGACAATTGAACCGTCATAATTGTCAGAATGTATGGATAGAATTACCCATGTGTTTACGGGCCAGTCAATTCCTGCTAACAGGTTTGACAGTGCAGTGGTGAGATACTTGCGCTTGGATACGAAGGTCACTAGTTCCATCCAGTGTTACCAGATGAAAAGTTGGGAAAGTGTTTCTCGCTCTTGGAAAGGAGATTCGTGCCGCAGGCCCATGGGGGAAAGTTTTTGGAGCGCCCATTTTCACCCAAAAGTCGTTAAAATCATCAAATAAAACAAAAAAGGTCGTGGGGCCCCATGTGACCAATTTATGGGGCCCACCTGAAAAATTTGTGACGGTAACGTACAACAATGGGCGAAGACGGACCGGACAACTGACCTTGTCGTACAACTGACCTTGCTGAACATCGCTCCTCTGTAATTCCCTGAAAAACAAAATGCCAGCCAGCACCAATAAGAATATCTCACTGCCTGGCAGCACGTATGAAAAGCATGGGATCATGACTCGGAGGTCGTGTCGTATCGATTTGAAATACGATTTAGCAGTCGCCGTCCCGCGGTAGTTCAATGTCTATATCTGGTAATTTCAGGTATTTTAATTTTTGTATATTTGTATTTTTTAATTTTTCCTTTGAGCCAGGGGGGGGGGGGGGGCAAAATGCCCCTCCATGGCTACGCCCCTGGCTTTATTCACTTTCGATATAATATCTTTTATTTCATTGCATTTGCATAGCTTTATGAAGAATCCGTGAATTTAAAACAGCTGTTCTTGTGTCAATAACATAACGATTTAATACGTAAAGTAACACGTGCAAATATACGGAAAAAATTACAAAAAATATGTAAAGCCCGATTTACGTAATAAAAATATGTAATTTTTAGTGTCTTTTTTTTTTTTCAAATAGAAATGTACCGAGCAATCCACGGTATCTTGACACAATTTAGAATTCTGTATCTTAAGCAGATATAGACTGGGTGAGGTTTGTGCGGAAAAAAATAGCGGCTATTCAGGCATTTGAAACAGTGGGTGTGTCGTACCTACTTATTTAGTGGAAACTAGTAAGTTAAAATTGACATTATTCGATCTACCACTTTTAAGTTCCTATCACAAACAGATAAAATAGCCGTAGGGAGTGCAACGCCCGTCACGTTGCTCTTCCACTAAAACAAAAATGTATTTATGTGTATATGCTCAGGGGTTGAGCTACTTACTTAGCGCGTCTTCAGGTGGCGGATAGGACGGGGCCGCGAGTGCCATTAGGTGCAGTTAGCCTGCCGGGGAATAAGGGTGGCTGAGGGTTATAAATTACCAAATATACTGCCTGAAAAGCCAGCCGCGGACTAGCTCACGACACATTCCGTAAATCGATTGGCTCGCAACGACCCTCGATGAGGTATGTGAGCTGAGGGGCATGGGGGTCTTGGCTTAGTTGCCTGGACCAAGTGGATGGGGACCACCATAAAACCCCTCCCAATGGTTGTAGGTGTATTCAGCCGATAGCCACTAAAACTTGGGTACCGGGCACACCCCGTTTTATTTTGCCTTTTGGCTAAGTGGGGACTCCTTGACTCTTGTTTCCCCCCTCACTCGTGGGACTTACATGGAAAGCTCACAAAAAGAGAATTAGGGATCGGTAAAAGGTCCCCAGGAGCTAGAGATGCTCCTCTGCTGGCGAAGAAGCGGGCCCCTCAAGGGGAACGACTGTTACCCCTGCTAGCAGATAAGTGAGTATGGGCTCGGCCACGGCTGACCCTCAGCCAGCGAACCTGAGGGGAAGAAGGCCCGCTCCAAACACAGAAGCGAAGCTGAGAAAAGGAGGGCAAAAAGGAAGAGGCTTTTGGTGGCTCGATCGACGAGAGTTCATCCTTGGCCCCGAGACAACAAAATAAAGAGAAGGTCGGCTCAGTGGCCAATCAGAAGGTACCTGGGCATGACCACTAGAAGGCGGGTCCTAAAAGAGCGAGACCCATTAAAGGAAGCAAGACTGCGCGCGGTTCTACACAAGGGGCTGCGCAGATGGTTATGGCGCAGGGACCAAGGATCCTGGTGGCTCGACACCGTGTTAACATTGGGACATTGGGCATTTTCTTAAAATGCAATTTTGGATTTTTTTTGTGCCATTTTTTTTTTTATAAACATATTGGCGTTATTTCTCAGGGGGTAGGTTGTTTCTTTTACTTGCCGTAATTTTTTGTGGGCGCCAGAGTTCCTAGAGACAATGTGAACTTAATATGAATACTTAAATATAAATAAATATAAAGATAAAAATATCAGAAATTTGCCCTTGCAATTCGCAGTGTCTCACAGACCTCTATCCTGCGATAAATTAAAGAAGTAAATTCCAAAGCAACAATATATTAATTATACAATTAAATTACAAATACGATTGATGAAATTTCAAATGGAATTTATCTATATAATCAAATTACAAATATGATTGATGAAATTATTTGAAATGAAGTTTATCTGAAGTTTATAAATTGACTTAGTAATGAAAATTAAAATTAATGTGAAAGATTAAAAAAAGAATGGAGCGTTATAATTGGTCTTTACAATATGTTTATCTTCTGTTTGGCTAATACTTAGCTTGTCCAATTATTCTGTAACCATGCGATCGTATTGGGACCTCTACTGGAACCATTTCTACCTGTTCCCAAGTTAGTATGTGTTGGGTTTATCGAGGACGTATTTGGTTCACGAAGTATTGGTTCCCTCAGAGTAACTCAGTACAGCAAGTGGACCTGCTACTTGCCAAGCAAGGTGTTTTCTTCAGCCAATTCGGGGGTGTTGAGTTACATGCAAGAGGAAATAACCTAGTCTTAGACCAATGTATATCGCTAACTAAATAATATACAAGGAAATATCAGTGACAATGTGAAAACATATGAGGAAGCAGTCTACAAATTGAAAATTTACTGGTAAAAGCAGATATAATCAGAAATTTGAATTACAATGTTGAACAAAAATTATAAATAACTACTATCTTTTTCTTTACTTTAAAATATGAAATTCAAAAGAAAATAATGACTGAAATTTAAAATTCAAAAGAAAATAATGGAATGAAGTTCCAATTCAGTGACTCTCGGTAAATTTAAATAAAAGGTAACTTTGAATTTGATAATAAATAGAGAAATAGAGGTACAACCTCTAAGAACGAGTCTTGTAACTCAAAATAAGTAATTACTATTACTTTTATTTAGGCCCTTGGCACATAAACGAAAAATTTAGCGCAATTGCGCCTCAATTTCATTAAAGATAAAGATAATATAATCACTACCTCGCATTCGAGATAGAAATTTAGATATCAGATAAATTTACATATGCGAGATTAACCTCTCATAAATGCATGTCGGTACATCAGGATTGAGACTAGACAGGGCGAGTGCTAATATTATATGCTTGATGTAATAAATAAATTGAAAATTTAATTAAATGAGCCTGAAAAGAAAAAATATTAAAATCAGCAATACTATGAGGGAAAATTCGGAGAAATTCTACTGAAAATTCAATTTACTACCTTTGCAGGAATATATAGAGTTTACTCGAGAATTAACCCAAATAATACTGTTCGAATCAAATTGAATGAAAATACGTAAAATAATGTGCGTGACCACTGAACGATAAAATAATTACGATCTCCCTAAATTTGGACTTAGCCTCTTTCAAATTACATGAATTTAATTAATAAGAGACGCAAATATTCACCAATAAATCGGTAATATTACCCAAAAGGTCACGACAATAATTTAAAAAAATATTGAAGATGTAAGCTAATTAAAAGTGGAATATAAAAATGCTAAATTCTTGCTTTAGTCAAATAAGACTAAGCGAATCATAAACAAATATTAATTATGTATTTAAAAATGAAAGAATTAGTTAAATATATTGCAAGATGAATTAAATATTTCAAGATTAAAAAACCAACACTCACCCGTCAACGTCTCAACACAAGATAAAACATCTCGTATTCAAAATTCAAGACGTTGGACAAAATTATGTTTGCCGATGTTTTATTGGCTAATTTATAACATGTGATTAACACTATAAACCACGTAGCGTCAAGTAATAGAAATACCCAATATTAAATATAGTAAAATAAATTCACAAATTGTAGGTAAAAATGGCGTACCAGCGCCCCTAAAATCGTTATTCGCACGAAATAAACTCATTCGTGAATAGATGTCACTGGCGACATAAATATTAAATATCGAGAATAATTTGCAATTGAATTGAAATTTTAGTGTAGCGCGGAATAAGCATATATTCCGTTACATTCCTTTGTCTGAAATCTGATAGATTCGCGATATTGCGGTGACAGTGACATTAGATTCTAAATCGGTAATTACATTCCTTTGTCTGAAATCTGATAGATGCGCGATATTGTGGTGACAGTGACATTAGATTCTAAATCGGTAATTTATTAGTGTTCGTTATCGGTAATCAAGTTCATAGAAAATAGCATAATGTGTAACTAGGAGGAAAAGCAAAACATTTCTGGACGATTGTGGTACTTAATTGCTGGACGAGGCGCAGCCGAGGCCAGCAACACAGGAGCCAGGAATGTGCTTTTCCTACGAGTTGCACATACTATTTTTTATCCGATCGGAATTAATTATAATACGTACCTATTTATAAATATAGAGCCTAATATTACTCTAAATAAAACGGTGTTTTAAATTTAAACTCAACATAATATCCAGTTTTGAATCGAGCGAGCTTGGAGTTTATTACGTAACTAGGGAAACCGCCGCTAAATCTTGCTTTTGATAAACGTCAGATCTGACAAACAAGGTGTTTAAATATGGCAGAAATGTTATATTCCCGGCCTAGGACGAAAATGTTGTACGTACAGTTATTGCATGTTGTCAAGCAACGAATACAATATACTGGAATCATGACTTTTGCGATGAGAAAACACATCGGAAAGGTATAGTTTTTCGTCCGATCGGATAAAAAATATATTACATCAAGTTGTTGAAAGCTTACTTATAATTTTCCCAAAAATGGCTCAACTAAATTTGAACAAAGTAATTTTCAATTAGGTATCTGTAAACCCACAGCATTTCTTTTGGGGATTATTAAAAAGTTATTGGGTGATGTGTTGAATTAGAGACGTCGATTGCACCGAAGAAGAGAAAAACGAATTGAAAAAGGCTTATAGAACAGAAGATTTTTTTTAATTTAAATCGATCTTGGTTCGTTCGTCAATTTAACTAGCCCCAATTTATGACTATTTGCCCGAAAAAATGCCAGTTCGAATACGAATACGAAACCTTTATTACAATATTGACATTACAGAGGCATGTTAGTACATAAATAGATCGCATGTTGTGCTATGCGCGTTCCTTTACGTGCTACAACTAGCTCGTTTACGAGGGACGCACTCCTAACACTAGCCTAGGGCCCTACTGGCCTACCTAATATGCCTATACTGTGCTGTTAAACAACGCTGCAATATGCTTCCCTGGGTATCTTACCCTTCCAGCCTGTTTAATTTTTATGTTGCCAAATTGGTTGAGATATGTGTGGTCTTGTTCTGAGTGCATAGATTGTAAAGGATGATAGCAGAGGAAAAATTTCCAAAAAAAAACCTCTTTCTCGTTCCTTTGGTTTGGCTCTAGCCTGTATATAAGCGGGGGCAGTTTGCCCTATTGTGAAGGGAGTTGGAACTGCATCATTAGGCATTTGCCTATTCAATCAGATCACAAAACTAAGCGAGCTCCGCCAAGATCGCCTTCCAGCCAGCATCGCGCAGATCAGCTGGTCTGTGCGTATTGTCGCGTTTGTACGAGTGTTTGATCACTTATATGTCCATTTTGTGTTGTTTTATAACGTTCAGTGTGTGTTGTGCGTTTGTTAGTGCTGTTTTGTAGGAATTTATATTGAAAAGCGGTGCCGACTATTCGACAGGGGTAATGACACTGGGTTTTGCCAGAATTTCCGGTCCGATTTATATTATCGTAGGCCGGGCGCCGCTTTTGTTCAGGGGCGCCACCTATATCCCGCTTCCCGCGAGCATTGGTGCGCCTACTATGTCACTTTCTCGGCAGGTATTTGTACTTGGCATAGAATTCTGTTTCGGCGTTTCTAGCCTCTATTCGGGAGGCCTTGGTTGCTGGAAGAACAGCGTTGTGGCTCTATGTATGGGCCCGTGTTTTGTTTTCCTCTGTGGGTCATACCTTTCGCTACCGATATCTGCAGTCAGAGGCGATCCGCGTATACCCGAATCAAAGAATCTGCATGCGAGCTTATCGATGTGTTCTTCGACAGTTTCGATGTTTGCCCAAGCATGAAGGTCAGTGATTCGCGTATAGCGGCTCGCCGAGAAGGCAGCTCGGAGGTACCGGTTTTGCATGACCTGTAGCGATTTTTTGTGGGTGTTTGCCACAGAGGACCACACAGGGGCACCATACATGAGCGCTGGCCTGATGATCTGTCTGTATATTGTTAGTTTGTTGCCTGGGCTTAGAAAAGATCTAGGCCTGATTAACATATTCAGGCTCTTTTGAGCAGTGATGCTCTTCCGGCGTATCTCATGGATTTGGCCAGTGAAGTTTAGCTTTTTGTCCAAAATTACGCCAAGGTACTTTACCTTGTCTTTGACGTCTACAGTTATATTATTTATAAGTAATGGTGATATGTCTATGTTTGTTCGTTTGTGTGTTAGTATGGCTAGTTCCGTCTTTGGTACGTTTAGGTTGATCTTCCATTTGTCATAGAAGATCAACCTATAAATGCCAGTTCGTAACCCTTTGAACACAAAAAAAAACAGAAAATAATACGAGAGGGAAGAAAAGAAAATGTTCGGAAGTTAAGTTTTTCAATGGCATCAAACATGAGTTAGGGTATTCTATTACAACAAAAAAAAAACTATCAGAGAAAAAATTACTAGTTTTTTAGGTAATCAAGATATCAACAAGATTCTAAACTTTTTACAAAAAAATCCGAATCAAGCCAAAAACGTTTTGAATTAGGTACTGCGAAAATATGGAAAAACCTCATCATTGTTACAAGAGACGAAGCATTAGGACTTTTTGTTTATTTGGATCTATTCAAACACCAGTAAAACCAAAGAAAATCAGCCATTAAAAAATTGCCAGCTATATCCTTCATATTGCCAAATTCAAGCAGCTAAACAAGAATGTTATGCTACTAACCAGGCCATAATGATTACAGATCGGTTTGCCAGGATAACGTTGCAGGGCTTATTGGATCATACCGTTTCCAGGATTTTAAATTTTAACCATTGTCAGCCAGGTTCAAAGGTAACTCTGTTCGGAAAACGTGATTTTGATGGAGCTTCAGGCCAAATCTAATATAAACAAAAAACCGATTTTGACGACTGGCCCATATTTATGACTGCATATGTGCCACCCAAACTAGTGCATACTGAGGATCATTCAAGGATAGTATGGAAGAATCCTAAGCAGTCTTCAACTTTCTTTTGCAGGCCTTTAAATTTCCAATTCATTAAAGAGTCCAAGGAGGTAATTATAATTTATGTCTCGGTTGTTCTTTGAATGCGATTAAAGTCAATTTTGGATGTGGATGGAATATGTGAGTATCGAATAATTTATAGGTAATATCCGAAAGCTGGAGGTCATTGAAAAGTGAAATTTGCCTGCTTGAAAAACTTATATTTCTGAGATATTTTAATAAGTCACAGTATATTTACAACGTTTGACGGAAAAAATTGTTCTTGTTTGGCAGATGCAACTTCAACAATGAATGGTGTGTTATATTTGCGGTGCCAAACCCACAGAAATGAATCAATTCAATCAATCACAGATAAATGTAATGTAATTATTATTCCTTAGCTTCATCTTCCATAAGGAATAGCAACATTCACTACTGGAATTATTAAATATTTTAGTTAATCGAAAAAAGGTATACCAAATGAAGAGAACTATAATCTTGGAATCTCCAGTTTAAATTTCTGGATAAAATCGATGGAATGTTTATTGCACGTATCCTACAATGTGGAATTTAGGAAGTGGTCCACACGCAGTGTTGAAGATAAGCGACTTTAAGAAAATAAGAAACGCGAAATACAAAAGAGGTAGGTATAGTCGTGGAAAATATTCTTAGCTTCTAGGAATTTCCCAGAACATTCTACTGAAGGGTACCTAATGTTATTAAGGAATAATATCTTTCTATAATTAAAGATCTAACCCTGGTTTTAGTTTCAAGAATGAAATTAGACCTAACGTAGATTTTGTAAGACAAGGCTGTGGAACGTCTAACGATGGCAATCCTTCGGGGTTCTTCCAAAATATCGCAAAAAACACCCAAATAACAGGAATTCATCAGAGGCTGATAGAGAATATTTACGCAATACTCCAAGTATTAGCACCGGGAGAGGAAATTGATGTCGAAAAATTCGGAAGCCATACAAAGTTAATGACAAAATTATATGTACTAGACCTTTATGTATGGTACCATCGCTGCATAAAATCTTTATACATGAAGCATCAATAATAAAAACATTTCAACTTCGTATCGGCTGTAATAAACCCACCGTTTTATGTACTTACTATGTTTTCGACCTTTTCTTCAACTCCGGTTCATTTTCTAACACCAGGTTCGCAGTAAGTGTGTAGTGTGTTGACGCCCTATTTCGATGAAAATACCTTACCTAAACACCATGGGTAACCACCCTGTTCCTCCCGCTACTAATCAGTACTGGCATACCACTTTTCTGTACTCGAATTTATTTTTTAAAAATTAAATTAATTATAACGTAGGCCAAACCACCTTCCTTTCAACTTACTATTTGAGATTTTGAATTTTTTAGGGAGCAAACATTTAAAAGGGAGCATTTCTTTCATTAAATCTGTGGTTGATCCAAATAAGTACTACAGGAAATTTTGGTTATAACCTAGTTGCTTTAAAGGTTCGCCAAACTAAAAACTGTGACATAATAGTCGGAACTAAGTCGCATAATTACTTAACTTGTAACTCACTGTTATCTGTTTTCGTGCTCTAAAACTTTAAAACTTCATTCGGTATTGAGGCATTAAATCTGCAAGAAAATAAAATTCATTTCCACTATAATACTTATTATGTTTAGTCCGAGAATAACAACCACAGAGAAGCGACAAAAGCCATCGGCACCTTTGAAGTTGGAGGTTGGAGGGCCAGGTTTAATTTGTCATATGTTACAAGATAACTGGTTTAATCATATATTTAATTAAATATATGGGTTTAATACACTGAGAGAAATGTAATGAAGGGACAAGAAATGCTATACATCGATAAAACATATATTTAATTACATGTTTATTATTTATTTTATTAGAAATGTATTATAAATAGTAGCTATCTTTTAGGATTTAACTGTTTCAGAGTTTATTGATATGTCGCGTTCTAACCTTTTCGACGTGAATACTTCTTTCGTTTCATGAGAGTGATTTTTCAAGGTCGCTTCATGACATGGTTTATGTTTTCGTCTCGCGTTACGAAATTTTCGTATCGTTGATTGGACGACTAACCCAAACTAACCATATCTATTAAAATTGTTTATAGCGTATCGGAGCCGGCTCAAATAAGTAAAATAAGTTGAGACTAAATGAAACTAACCCAAAGTTGATTCGACGATTAACCCGATGACTGACTGCCCAAATCTATTAAAATTGATTGTAACGTATCAGAACTGGTTCAAATGACAAAAATAAGTTTAGACTAAGTGACATTAACCGGAAGTTGATTGGACGACTAACCCAAACTAACCAAATCTATTCAAATTGATTACAACGTATCGGAACCAGTTCAAATGATTAAAATAAGTTGAGAATAAGTGAAACTAACCGAAAGTTGAATCGACGACTAACCCAAACTAATCAAATCTATTAAAATTGATTATAACATATCGGAACCTTTTCAAATGACTAAAATAGGTTGAGAATAAGTGAAACTAACTGAGAGTTGATTGGACTACTAACCCAAACTAACCAAATCTATCAAAATTGATTATAACGTATCGAAACTGGTTCAAATGACTAAAATAAGTTGAGACCGGCTCAAATAAGTAAAATAAGTTGAGACTATCGGAACTGGTTCAAATGACTAAAATAAGTTGAGAATAAGTGAAACCAACCGAGAGCTGAATCGACGACTAACCCAAACTAACCAAATGTATTAAAATTGATTATAACGTATCGGAACCGGTTCAAATGACTAAAATAAGTTTAGACTAAGTGAAAATAACCGAAAGTTGATTGGACGACTAACCCAAACTAACCATATCTATTCAAATTGATTATAACGTATCGGAACCGGTTCAACTTATTAAAATAAGTGAAACTAACTGAAAGTTGAATCGACGACTAACCCAAACTAACCGCATCTATTAAAATTGATTATAACGTATGGAGACCTCTTCAGATGTCTAAAATAAGTTGAGAATAAGTGAAACTAAGAGTTGATTGGACTATACTAACCCAAACTAACCAAATCTATAAAAATTGATTATAACGTATTGGAACCGGTTCAAATGACTAATATAAGTTCAGACCGGCTCAAATAAGTTGAGACTAAGTGAAACTAACCCAAATAAGTTGATTCGACGACTAACCCAAACTGACCAAATCTATTAAAATTGATTATATCGTAACGGAACCGGTTCAAATGACTAAAATAAGTTGAGATAAGTGAAACTAACTGAGAGTTGAATCGACGACTAACCCAAACTAACCAAATCTATTTTCTTGAGCTCCCGTAGCGAGCGGAGGGCCATGCGGATCGACGAATACTAGAGGCCGATTTTTGCATAGTCGCTTACGCCTGTACAGGGTGTCCCAAATTCGAGCCTCATCATTGGGATCTCGGAAACTAGAAGAGATACGAGGTAGGTTAAATGGAGGCAAAGTTGTGCAATTTGATGCTGATCAAAATGCCATCTTAAAAGTTTAAAAAATCCGAACTTTTACGAACATATTTGGAAAAAACCGAATATTCGCGATTTCATTTTAATTTTTTTATGACTCTATTTGAATAGATATAACAAAATAAATTTCACATTCTCATTGCTACTTTTTCTGTTCTCCAAGATGGTGTTATCAGATTTTCAAGCCGACGTTTCGTCTTTGAGCTGCCATCATCACCTTTGTTTTTTTAAATACGGCCCTGGAATTTTTATTACGGATTTTAAGAACATCTAAAGTCCCAAATCCAATGATGTATCGCACTTATTCGAAAAATTCATTTTAATGGAATTTTCCATAAGACCTTATGTGTTAGAGAGAGAGACAGAAAAACATATTTTTGGTAAGATTTTACCAGGAAATCGTTAACATGAATTTTTCGAATAAGTGTAGGTAAGTTCTAATGGTTATCACAAGATAGGTATTTGTTGAAACTTTTTTTTAATTACTTTTAGAATGCATGCATATCATGTAGTTCTACATCAGGCTTTGAACGAGGAAGATTTTGATCGCAGGTTGGACTATTTTCATTGGATGTTAGGTATGATAGGCGAAAATAGAGAATTTTTATTTCAAATTCTTTGGACCGATGAAGCCACTTTTAATAGTGATGGGAGAGTCAATCTGCACTATTGGTCTGCAGAAAATCCCCATTGGATGCGTGAAGTTCAGCACCAAGGACGTTGGAGTTTAAATATGTGGTCTGGTGTACTGGAGGGCAAAATTATTGGGCCATATTTTTTCGAGCAACCCCTAAATGCCAATGTCTTTCTTGAATTTTTGGCCAATCAACTACCGTTGTTGTTGGAAGATGTGCCTCTGGAAACGAGGCAAAACTTGTTTTTGCAGTTGGATGGTTGCCCATCACATTTTGCTATTAATGTGCGAGAACATATCGATGCAGTATTTCAACAGCAGTGGATTGGAAGAGGAAGTCTGGAAGTCTGTTTCCATGGCCTCCGCGATCACCAGACTTAACTTGTCTGGATTTTTATTTATGGAGGCGGTTAAAGGACATCGTGGTCCAGACTCAACCGACGACCAGAGAAGATTTGAAAAACCGGATTCGTACTGCAATACGAACCATACCGAGAGCCGAAATTGAAACTGCAGTTTTGTCTACCCATGAGAGCAGGCTTCAGCAATGCATAGAGCGTGATAGTCAGCATTCCGAGCATTTGACGGGGCACTAAGAACCTTCCTTTTTTAAATCGGTCCTTTTCAGGGCCACAACTTTTATAAAAGAGAAAAATCGAGATAAATATAGTAAAAAAATAAATTAATTAAGGGATTTTCGTAAGTAATATTTTTTTTGCCTATATTTTGGGTTAGGAACAAGATATCGAGATGCGGTTTTCGCGAGCTTGTTTAGCCATTATTTAGCGACAATTTTTTTGAGAAAATTAACCATTTCTGTCGGAATGTCGAAAATAGCCCTCTAGCGGCGACATGTGAAACTAACGAAACTTTAAATAATACAACATTTGCAGTCCAAGAATAGCAACTTTGAACTAACCCAAGTTTATTAAAATCGGCTTAGCCGTTTCGCAGATACAGGGTGTTATTTAAAAACAACTTTGAATACCCCCCACCACTTTATTTTTAGAGATACAGGAAAAAACATTAAATAAAAAAGTTTTACATTATCCTCAACTTCAAATATGTGGAATTTTTTTATTAGGTTAATATAGCGGAATTCACGGAAACATCACTTTTTTAGATTCAAGATTGCAGTTACGCCCCCTAGTGGTCATTTTAGAAACTTGAAAATATTTTCCAGGTTTTTCTCTTGACCCTTTTAGTAATTACATTCTTTGCCGCAAGTCTCTACGATGGATAGTTTCCAAGATACAGTACTTCGCATTCTTAGTTGGCCACTCTGTACACTACTGTACAGGATCTTAAAATGCATAACCTCTGATCGCTAGAGGCAAATGATCTTTCGGTTATTCTGAAGTTATCTTATTTTTCCGAATTATGGCTAAACGTCAGCAAATTCCTACTCTACTGGTAATGAGAAAACCATAGGTTCAAAACGCAGTGGAGCGTAATTGAACCCAATTAAGGAAAAGTATGGCATATCTGGACACCACTATTAGGAATATTAATTTTAAATTAGACTTAAGTTTCTCTCCTTAGTAATAGTGTTGTAGAGAAACGCAGTAGAAAAACCAGTGTGTGCTTAGTACTACACGACAGAAGTGAAAACTTCAACAATGCTATATTAATATTATGAAACGCAAGCATTTTTGTGTTCTATAGGCTTCGATGTTTAAAGTGAAATTTTGCCAGTAAATCTCCCATAAAATCGTTGCTCATCACTTGAAAATGTCCAAATTATCAGATCATGGCCCATTTTTCCATCTTCAAATCGTTTTAAATGAAATAAACATTGCCACAAAAATTATACCGATCGATACGCTTAAAGTAAGATTTTCCTTGGAAATCTGCCATCAAATCCAACAGAATCACCAAAAATATCCACATTATCCGATCCGGCCTATTTCCCGGCATCAAGCCGTTTTCAAATAGATTTTAGGCAATTAAATGTATACATTTACTTATTTGAACCTAAACGTCATATCAAATTTCCCATAAAGCATAAAAAAAAAGCTATCTAAAATTGCTGAAATATTAAAAACTGGACTTTTTGCGATTTTCGACATGTTCCAATTTAACTTCGATTTTCCCATATTTCCCGATCTCGTAGGAAAAATTGTTATAGAATTTTTTAAAGCCGAGATCACGAAGTTTACGAATCTGAGACTGATCTTTGAAAATGGATATGCACTGACTGACAATAGGGTTCGGAAGACCGTCAAAAGATACGTGTCCAAAAAATGTAATCAAAATTGTTTAATTTTTTCGACAGTCATTATGTATCACGGCAAATTTTTTAAAATGGCACATTTGAACGTTATAGCTCGAAAACGGAACATTGAATCACTAAAAACAATCGATTGTCGGCGGCCCAAGTGTTGCTAAAAAAACGTGCCAAAACTCAAATTTGGACTCGCAACCGTTGTCCAGAAATATAAAGTTACCGCCTATACCTGAATGAGTGATAGTCGCGCGTGACGGCTCAGTTTCATTCACTACCCAGGAAAAAGTGTGCCGAACGCGCCTAAAGAAATTTATCAGTTCCTGACTGTTACTCTATCTCACTTGGCTGAAGTCGACCTGAGCAGACTTTACCTGAATGAGCGTTAAATAACCGAGCGTGACGGCTCAGTCTTATTCACTACCCAGGAAAGTGTGCTGAACGCACCGACACTAACCGATAGATCTTGCGCGTATTTCGAATAGTGCTTATTTATTCGAAATATGATTAAACATCAGCAAATCAATCAGTGACAATGATTCGGTTATCATTCCGTTGTCCCAGATAGAGCCATATCAGATACGAAACATAGACCAATAACCCGCTTATTTTCTTTGACCTTGTACGCGAGAGTCACCAAAAGTTTTATTCGGTATTCAAAATTTATGCCCGCACCAGCAGAAAATTATTGAAAACAAACTGCGTCTTACTTGTGAATTACTGGTTTTGTAAAGACCTTTCGAAAGATTCAAAACGTCTGTTTAAGAAATATTTTAAAAATAAGTGTGATGTCATTATTATAAATGTAAGAACATAATTATAGAAAATAAATTAGTGCAAGAAAAGAATGAGAAACATAAATTACAAAAAAGCGTATTTGTAATAACTTTCATTCAAACATTTATTTATACACACTACACGCACACATTATAAGAAATATCTGAACATTAATTAAATATGACAGTCTGATATTTTATGTAGGTAATTAAGATCTAAACATTAACGATTTTTCTGACATTTGGATATGATATTATTTACAATTATATAACTATTACAAATGAGAAAGATTTTTATTTTCCTATAGCTGCTTTTTCTTGAATCTCTATTAGTAATTTTTTGGGTATAAAATATTTTTAATCGAACAAACAATTTAATTAAATATAAAAGAGGAAAATTAGAACATGACTGAGAAAATCTAATTTGCTGCATTTCGATTAAATAGGTTTGCGAAATTCAAAGTTCGGCAAATAACTGAATAAAGAATTTTTGTAATTTATAAATAAGGTATATAAATTCCTCATTAGGGTATTTTAAATTTCCAAAACCACCACATTCATTTTCATATGCCTTAAAATGAGTTAATAAATTAGTTTTATTCAGAGTGTCTATTTTATTGGAAAATTCTTTACAGGTGTCACAATTATGTATTTTAAGGGCGTTATTAATTAAATAGCCACAAACATAGCTAAACGCATTCGATTTTGAAAAACTTTTTATTCAATTGTCATGAAGTATTATTTTTGACACCCAGCTACAGGATTATTATGTTTGAGAAAAACTGTTTATTCCTAAGTTGAAGTATTCTTTCTCCCTATTATTTTTTGGACCTATCAAAATAAACAAACGAAAATGGCAAAACAAATCAATAAAACCAAAATTATTTTTTATAAATAGAACATCCTATATTATATATTCTGCCACAAGCCTTCATAGCCTGATTTCACAACTATATAGTTTAGTGATATTTCCTCAAGCTATTTTTGGGACATTTAACTTTAAAATTTAATAATACAATCGAAATTGCGAATAGATTTTCTTAAAAATTTTCCCGTGCTTTCATTGCTTGTATGAATTTCTCACGGGCGCACGGAAAATATTTATTTTTAGACTCGTAGTGAAATATGCTATTGCGTGGAACTACTAAACTTACTATACTCTGTAAAAAATTATAAATGTTAATAATAAAACCAACATACCTTACAGGATCTCGAAGTAATTTAAATAATGATTTTTTATCCTCACTTCTAGCTGAACAATGTAAATTAAAGCAATTATAACAAGGCAATTTAAAACCACAAAATTACAAAAGCGTTAAAAAATTATGTTTGAACGTTTAAATAATAACATAAGCTCTCGCACTATAGATATCGCCGCCCGAGCAGCACGAATCTAAAATATTAACTGAAGTCTATGACTATAGTCTCGGATGGCTGGCCATCCGTAGGGAGATTAACATAAACACGTTTGCAGTGTTTGCAAGCGTTAGATAGGCAGTTGCGCATCTGGTGTGGCTTATCTGTGCCGTTGTCTAAAGTACAATACGATTTTGTAGCAGAACCACTAATATACAGACAATAAAATTTATTAAACATGTTTAAATATTTTAACAACGAAAACAAAAAATAAGCTTATCACAGACAAGAAATTATGTTTTAGAATGTATCGTAAGTACTTATAGCATCAGTAATTCAACAAAAGAAACGATATAAATCAATATTCATAAATATACAATCTTAAAAAACTGGTTTTTATCTATAACTGTTTGCTTTATCACACTCTTTGAAAAGCAATTAAGTACAGTATTTAATACTCTGAACTCGTGCATAAAACTAAATTATTATAACTTATACTCAATGACCCACTTGGAAACAGTTTTTCAATGTGAAATAAAAATCTACTAAACAGAGTTACACAAAAACAATAACTTACAAATAATAAGTTTTTACTTACTTAAAGTGCTTTTCCGCGCGCGACAGCAGTTGACCGACTTCGGTAAGCAGTCGACTGCGAAAAAGACACTTTACGCACGTAATAGGTACAATGTTTTTCTAGGAACGTGAGGAAAAATAACTAGTATTGGTATTTTTTTTTAATTTAAAATTCAGATTAGATATGATTATTGATATATTGATTTCCGCGTCAGTGCTGAAAAACTTCCTAGTGCGGAAAAATGCAACTTCCAGCACGCATGTGAGTGCTGAAAGTACTAGTTTCAAAGTAGTTACTCTCTGTACGTTCGTAGAAAAACAATATTAGAATGCCAATAACGAATCACCTATTTAATTTATTATCTGGAAGATAAATGAATTTACTCATAAAAAAACTAGCATATAAGTTCATTTATATAGACTTTTTATATTTCACGGTCAGTCAAAACTGAAATAGATCAAGCTGCTTGTGTCAAGCTAATTGTAGATTGTAGATATTTGCACTTGTTTCAATATAGATTCTAAAATCTCTATGCACCCTTTTATATGAGCACAGATTATGTATCTAACGTGACATAAAATATAAAAAACATAAAGGAAATGGAAACTAATTAGCACTAGCAAAACAACCAGGGAAATATTTAAAATAGCGTATGTGCTACCTTCAGTATATGTAAAAGGAACAAAGGTATTACTATTTGAATTCAACTATACTTATAGAGAAAAACAAACATAGTTTTTTTTATTTAGTTTCCCCAAAGCGACTAATTGCCAATTGGTATGAGACGATCTGTTCGTTAATTATATGATTTACACTGCAGAGATTCCCAACCTGAGGTACATGTACCAACGGTGGTACATGCAATTATTCCCAGTAGTACAATGAAAAAACATAAAATAAACAAATAAATGTCAACGAAAAACAGATAACTAAAATCATCAAAAGAAAACGCGACAAATCTTATAAATAAATTGAAAAAAAAGTAAAGATGGCAACATTGCTGATTGTGAATTATGCCGAATTACGGAATTATCTAGAATTAGAATAATTTATCTAGATATGTTTTATTTTAGATGGTAATGACACTTAAAATAACCAATCTTTTTTGGTGGCACATCATCAAAAACCCTTAGGAACCGCTTACGTACAGAGTATGTACAGGGATTCTGGTTTTATTTAGAATGATAGCCAAAATTTTTATTTTAAGAGTTAGATTAGCATATCAAATTTAAAAGTTTTAGTGTTTTACCTGAACGGTAAAAATTGTCTAAAGAAAAACAATTAACGATCGAGTCTGTAAAAAATAGGCATCAACTTCGTTATATTAAATGGCACACCCCGTATATGGTTCATTTATCGGCTAGTCCGTTCGTTGCTAATTTCGAATATACCAGGTTTGATATCTGTATCTTCAAAACTAACTGAGAAAAATGACAAAAACTTTGCCATAAAATCAATGTGCTAGAAAGAGAACCATATTAAATAATGTGTTGGTCTAAAGCAGCGGTTCTCAAACGTTTTGGGTTTCGGAACCCTTTTAAAAAATAAATTTTTAACGGAACCCTAAACTAAAAGCAAAACGAGTTATATGTGTATTGTTTAATAATAATCATACCAAAAAATGGTAGATACAGTAAGTAGTAAGTTAGTAAGCAAATGATAAAACTAAGTTCATTTAATGGGAGGCATGAAATTGTTTTTTATTCCTCATTAACTGGGTAATGTCAGGCTTGATAGAAGAAAGTTGGTTTCTCATGTCTGATTCGGCATCCAGTCTATTGCGATATTTTGTTTTGTAGCTGTATATGCTGAAAATCCCGTTTCAGCATATACAACCTTTAAGCCAACGCTCCATTCTTCTTTAACCTTAATTTCATTTGGCCAATTTTGTGACAAATAGAATCTCTTCACGCACGAAATACAAGACTTTACAACCACTACGAACAACACAAGCGACCATAAAATACTGAGCGTGGTGCGAGTAAATTTTGCGGTATGTTGCTTGATTAATTGATTCTCCGCGCCAAACAATCCTCCTTTATATTATTATTATACAACCATCGAATCATCTCGCATTCCCCAGAAACTTCCTGCAGCCAGACTACGTGTCAACGAGAAACGGCGACAAACCGAGGTCATTCGATTGCTTATAGTCCGGGAGCGAATGGTGGCGTATATGTAACATTTAATAGGTCGGGCGCTTACTTAACAATATATTAAATTTACTTATATGTACTCGTAAAACCTATAAGTTGTAGGCGTTTCGTTTTGGTAGTCTATTTTTATTTTAGGTAACTTTATTCTTATAGGTTCCTCCTTAATACATGTATTCATTTTATTATGACTGCCGGCGGAGCCCTACAGGAGGCTTTGCGGAGCACCGGGGCTCCGCGGAGAACACATTGAGTAACGCTGGTCTAAAGCATTGATCTTATGACAGTTTTTGACATTTCTCTGTTAGTTTGAGAGGTATCAAACCTGGATATTCAAAATCAGTAACGAAAGGGCTATCCGTTTAAAATAACGAAGTAGATGTTTGTTTATTTTTTACACTCGACTCGATCGTCTTCTTTTTAGCAATTTTGTATGGTTCAGATAAAGCCCTAAAACTTTTAAATTTGATATGCTATGCTAACTTTAAAATTTAAGATTTTAGCTATCATTATGAATATAACCAGAAACCCTGTACATAAAGCATCAAATACATTCTTTTAATTTTAGCTATGACGTTCTATCCTACGTCTATATTTCCTTTTCCTATAATATTCTTCCTAGATATCTGATCTTGCAAATTAAATATTTCTTTCCTAAATTTAGTAAGATAATCCTGAATTTCGGCCATCACTGGTTTTCTCCCTGACGGCGCGCGGTTGTCTTCTAATAATTGACTAATATATTTCTCGTCGTACTTTCCTGAGCATGAAACGTCATCTACAAGGCTCATTGGTAAACCCGCAAAAGGTTGTTTTTCTATAGTAAGTAGATTAAGCTGGTCTTGTAATTTCTAAAACAGTAAATCAAAACGTTTTTTAAAAAACCTTCCTTACTGTGATTTAAAATTTTAAAAACGTTTTCATTTTATATACGACGGAGATTCCAGTATTGTCGAGGTGAAGAGGGCATATGATAATCTTTGTACAATAAAACCCTTAAAAGGTTGTGTTTCTATAGTAACTAAATTAAGCTAGTCATGTACTTTCTAAAACACTAAAATGAAAAGCTTCTTTTCATTTTTAGTGGGATTTCAAATAGAGATATCAAAAAGGAAGCAGCAGAACGAAGATTTTCGTAAGAATAAAAAAAATCTTAAAGAGTCAGTCCATTTGCCGATTCACCATATTTTTCGAACACTAAAATGGTTAAATGTAATTTAGAGGAAAACACCAATTGTATCTTGTGGTAATCGATCTTTACAAGAGAAAATATAGCCCTGGACGTCAAGAAACGTCCAATTGGGTACAGAAATTCAGTAAAAAATCGGACTATCTATAATGCGTCCTAGATCATCCACAAAGCAAATTGTCTGAAGGAAAAATGGATTCGTTTTTGATGAAAGGAGATGCTAATTATCCTAAAAATGAAAGGCTAATAGCATGTCTGATGTCTGCCTGTAATTTATAAGTTCCTCAATGATCTGGTAAGTGAGAAAATATACCAACACTGTGACAGAATAAAAATATACTTATTACTGTCATTTATTACTAGCATGTATTCTTACTGGTAGTGGGTAAGACTAAAAGTATGATCTGTTCTTAAATAATGCTATGCTTTGAAAAATATATGAAACGGAAAACGCAATAAGGTTACTCAAATCTGGATATCTACGGCACAATGGTTTACATGAGTCTTTAAATGACATCACCAAGAGAGCAGCAAAAATAAAGTTTATGGGACCAGAACTTATAATACACATGACACGACCAAACATATATAACAATTTATGAACGAGATACTGTACGGTGAGGTACCACATCCACTTATTCAAACAGGCACATTAAGGAGCGTCGTTAATACATGGAAAATGATGACACGGTTAAGCACATTGTAGTTTTTAGTTTGTAGTGGCAACAATTAGGCAATCAATTTTCAGCAGGACTTACAAGCAACATTTCTCAATAAAAGAATCAACTTCGTTAAAAGGCTAGATCTATTCGGACTTGGGAGAAATGTAACCTAGGTGTGAACCACAATAGATCGCGATGGGTCCTACCTACACTTTAAACAAACTGGTAACTGATTTGTTTAAAAACCTTATAGTCAAATCCATTTAAAACACCATTTGAAACACTAGGGTACCCATTTCCGTTATATGCTATTGAATTCGAATACAAATACACTCATTGTGAACTCGTCATATCAATCGATTTTGGGTTTCATAGATTTTAACTAATAATATAGTAGATTTACTAAAATAATAGTCATGTCAGTGAGGAAGTACTTCAGCAGTTCTTGTATTCTGCACAGAAAAACTTTTCTTTATATATTACGAATATTGCACTAAATACAATATATTTTCTTCTTTAATTGAACCTTAGTTAAACTGTGTGAAGCTGTTACATTTTATCGCAATATGGCCAAGTTTAATTCATGTACGTTAACTTTGGTTGGGTTCTGCTCGGTTATCATACTACTAACCAAAGCTAACAGAAATTTACGCCATTACGAAAAGATACTGGAAGTAGTGCTAGCTCCACATACATTCGAAATCAGATAAAGGAAACGCAAATGTTTACCAATAAAATATATCTTTAAGTTTTGAACGCCCGATCATTCGGGCCGGAAAACAGAACGTCAAATTGACAAAAATTTGCCAACTTAAATCTATAAATCTAATTGCTTGTTTAATGATCAATATTATTTAAATAGTTTTAATGTAAATACTTACCTTATTATGATCTATATATGAATTCAAGGCGACTTTCAAATCATTTGATAATCGCTGAAGGAAAAACTTATCATTACTCAAGATCTTAATATCGCGTTGCAATAAAAGTATTCTCTGTTTATACTCAATTATAGCTTTTTGGTATTTTTCAATATTTTGAAGAGATAATTCTTCAAGTTCCAAAACTTGTTCTTCAAGCTCTTGGGAATAATCAGCTTTCTGCTGAATATTAGAAGAGTTTGTCTGAAAAATAAAGATAAAATTTCATTTAAAAATGTTTGCTTATCATAATTAATCAGATAACATTCATGCAAAATAGTTCTATCTCTCCACAACTAAATAAAGGGTTTTAATAATAATGAAAACTCAAAGCCAATCGATTAAAAAATTACATACTTGTAAGTATTACATGGTACAAATTATAAAATGGACAGTTATAATAACATAATCAAAATCAAATTATATAGTGATGAAAATGATGCAGTTTAAGTCCCGAGGTAATGTATATTTTGACAAAAAATATAAGATATTGTTACGGCTAACCTAACAACCATCCGAACGTTTTCGTGCTACCCTATAGAACTAGCCGCAGAGCCGCTCGCTTCTTTGTCTGTATGACTCATCGCCCGGCCGGTCGCGATGTGTCATATAGAGTGGCATCGGAATACGAATATTCGTGATAGATTTAAGATTATATATAAGCAGACCTAAGGCGAATGTTAGGCAGTCGGATAGTCCAGTTCAGTTAATCATTGAGTGTTGAATAGGTATTAGTTGTAAAGTTATAAGAGTAGTTTAGAGTGTTAAATTGTATACAGTGGTAGTGAATAAAGAGAGTATTAGTTGAAAATAGCAAAGTTGTAATTCTGCTAAGAACCCACGGGAAAAACGTAACAATATTATTAAATTTGCGTGAATGTTATGTCACAGCTTAATGATGCACTTCGAATGAATGCATACAAAATGGCCAATACAAATTTTCACATATAGATAATTCTGCTAAGAACCCACGGGAAAAACGTAACAATATTATTAAATTTGCGTGAATGTTATGTCACAGCTTAATGATGCACATCGAATGAATGCATACAAAATGGCCAATACAAATTTTCACATATAGATAATAGGTTTATTATTTTACAAGACAAGTTTTGTGAAAATGTGACGTTTAATTACAATTATTGAAAGAGACACTGCTCGCTATAGAAATGGCTATAGTTCAAGAGATATTGTGAAAATATATTCATCTATGCAACACGTTATTCCGGTAGCAATTCAATACATACTTCGGAAATAATATTTTCCTACTACCACTTACGAAAATGAGAAAAAAAGCATAGTTAACTTGGTTAGAAAGTCCCTAATATCTCACACGCATTGAAAAACTTTTAGGCAAACGTCTTGAAAAATATTTGTAGCCCGACTGAAGAGATGGCAGATGGTGTCAAACTTACAACATATTTGATTTGAAATTTTGACTTGACAGATGAGGATGACGCGATTAGTACTCTTTCTATGAGCGTGCGGAAAAGTAATACTACTTAAAAATCTCAGAAAATAATTGGTCCAGTTCAATGCAGCAAAGACCCAAGCAGCCACGTTTACCAAGAGGACCAATACGGCGGGCCCTGGCAGGATCGACCATTTCTTCATCCTCGTCAAGTGGAGTGCTGGATGTCTCGGTCAACAGCAATATGTCCTGGCATGACCACGTTGTTAACATCGCAAAATCAGCCTCCCAGAAGCTTGGTGCGCTATTTCGCAACAAAAGACTGTATACACCGCAGCAGTTGCTCTTGCTTTACAAAGCGCAAATAAGACCGTGCTTAGAATATTGCTCACACAGAAGAGAGCTGTGCGTGTTGTCGGCGGAATCTGGATAGTCTGGAACACCGCAGACATGTGGCCGATTTGTCCCTGTTTTACAGATACTTTCACGGCAGATGTTCCCAGGATTTGGCCCGACTCATCCCGCCCCTGGCAACGCCTGTCAGACAGACACGACTGACAGCAAGACCGCATCACTTCGTCGTACAACTGGGAACACCTAGAACATCGCTCTACAAGAACTCCTTTGTCTGGCGCACTGCACTACAATAAAAAATATACTAAAAATATAATATACTCGAATTTCTTGTATTCTATGTATAATTAATTGTACCGGGTCTCCATTTAGTCAATTTAGCGTGTAACTCTTGAAATATACGAATTAAACTTTTTCGCCGGAAATAAAGCTTGTGTATGGGCAACTATTCACTACCAACTGTTGTGTGCCAGAAATTAAAACAAATCTGGCACATAGAAGAAGCTGCATAAATACTTAACCTAAGACTAAGAGAACAGTATCCCGACAGAAATCAGTGTCCTACTTGGTTTAGTTGAATAGAGCGGGTACCGGCATTACTGAGGACTTTGGTTCGAATCCAGGAGGCAGTAATTTTTCAATCCGAATTCGAATAATTATACTTTAATTTATAGAAATATACATCAATATCAAAACAGACCACAAACTGAAGTATTGTTTCATTATTTATTGATACAAGGAATAGAGATTGATAAAAAGGACCAGGCAAAACATTTCGGAAGTTTAGCAAATATACGCATACCTGTGAAGAAGCGATTGAAAACGTTTTAAGTAATAAATAGTACATTAAGCCATGAACATTTAATGATAGCTATTAAGATATGAGTATGAGAATTACGACCCGATCTGTAGGAGTGTCGTAAGGAATGCGAGTTTCTTAATCTGAGCTGCATACACTATTTTTTTTTTCGACCAGTCATAATAATGACAAATAAATACTTCAGCTTTCAAAATTTATTAAGTAAATAGTAACTTATTGTCTAAATTGTTAAATTTTAAATGTCATGTTTGATATTGGTCGAATATTGCTGTGACGTTAAATTATGATTGGTTATAAACTCGTACCGTAATGAGCAATCTGTATCTTGATGAATCTTATTAAAGTGCAGGTAGCATATGTATAATAAATCAAATAAAATATAGGAGTAGAAAAAGTTTATTTTTGTAAGGTTCGGCTTTGTAGGATTGAAAGAAAATGCCAAAAATAAAATACAAGTTAAAAGTATGTTTTCATTTTTCACTAACACACCATTTTCAAGTTTAGTACGATATTTCTTTAGTTTTTGATTTGTATCTCAGGCTAGTATGGATTGTTTATAGACCTGTGCTTATGCGTTTTTGGAGACTGTTCTAATGTTATTATTTGTTTTTTTATTAGTTACTTAGTTATATGCTTCGTATATTTTACAATAACGCTTGTTCTTAATTTGAATTTGGATAAACTATTAAAAATTATACACATTGTTTACCTTTTCGTGTAGCAAATTAATATTTTCTCTACTAAGTCTTAGATCTTCCTCCAGGCACCTATTTCTCTGTTGAAGATCATCGCAAAGTGTTTCTAAAAGTACCAGTTTTTCTTTGCCAAGCTTTACTTCTATACACGTTTCGCAAATTCTGGTTTTAGATAATTCTTGTTCTAACATTACAACAGTATTTCTCATTTTTTCAATTTCTTGTTTATAGGAATCACCCAATTTTTGCGAAGACAATATTTTACGTTCTTTGGAGCATAAAGACAATTTTAATGTATTGTGATCATCTGCAAGAGTATTGTATATGTCTTGGAGATATCTTAATTGTTTTTCTGACGAATTTCTTCCTCTCATATGCTCTTTAACTTTTCGTAAGAGAGTGCGATTATTTCTATCCATTCTGTAACAGTTATATTGTTAATGTATTATTCGTATCGGTAACTTTGAAGCATTTTCGAGAACTTTGGACAAACTTGGTTTTCTAAGCAGAGAACTGCAAATATTAAGATAAACTATTTTTTTTAGGGTGACTCTTGATTATAATATAATTTAAACAAAATAAAGTGGTCGAAGAAATAGTAAACACTAAATGCCATAGGAACCCTCTTGCACGTTACGCACAAACAATTATGACGCAATGTACGCGTAGAAGGAAACCTTTTAGAGCTATTGGTCTAATAAAGTACATATATAATTAATTAGTAGTTCCTACAAAGTTTGTGTTATAACTCACAATAGTTTATCACTCACAAATAAATATTAACTAAATTACCTCAGTTTTGATACGTGCTTGCGAGGTATTAGTTACACAAATTATAAAATAACTTTGAATTACATATTTGGATACAGAAATAGGACTATTAAATTTTTAATAAATATGTCCCAAAATTCGATCGATTAAGAAATAATTATTATATCGACAGGTCCGGTATATCTCGGTAACCAGTATAGTTATCAACTTAGTGAATATAACAAAAACTTTTTAGAAAACTATGAACTTTTAAACAATTTTGAATTGTTTAGTTTTATCGACGTCGCAACGCCTATCAGTTGTTTTTGCGTTTTATCATAAGTAACTTCACTTGAGCCTACTAAACAACTGCCTTTTACTAAATAGGAGCGTTGAAAGTTTTAAGGGAAACACCCCGTATACCGAGTGTCAACGGAATTACTGCCAGCTGTCGATTCCATATTTCTTAATACTGTCACGACTAGCAACCACCCGAATGTTTTTGTGCTACCCTATAGAACTGGCCTTGCAGCGTCTCGCGTCTATGTATGAGTCATCGCCGGCCGGCCGCGAATATTCAGGAACGTTGGAATTACCTCGATGCCCTGGTCGAGAATCATATAGAGCGGCCTCGCTTCTTCCGGAGTATACGTGATAGATTGTAGGTTGTATATAAGCAGCAGGCAGAAAGCGTGTTTAGTTAGTTAAGCATTGAGTGTTGAATTGTAAAGAGCTAATAGTTGCAAAGTTATAAGAGTAGTTTAGTATGTTTAATTGTATAGAATAAAGAAAGTATTAAGCTAAAATAGTCAAGTTGTAATTTCATTCAGAACCCACAGGAAAACGTAACAATATTTTCGGGATGAAACTCGGCAAAGATATTGTACTAACAAAATGTATTTTTTGTTGTTGAAGACTTCCGGTTTCACCGGAAAGGCAGCAATATTAGCTTTTTAAATGGAACAATCTATATATTTTTATTTTTCATAATCTACAGATCATTCTGCATAAGACTGTATAATGTTTATATAATTTTTAGTAATTTAATATTCTTAGAGCTAATTTTAATTTTTGTTCTAGCTTGCCATGACGGACTTAAAATCACTTCGCACTAAAACGAAACTATTGACGTATCACATTGCCGGAAGGCTCTGCTTACTTGTTTAGAAATCATTATTTTTCCTACTACATTATAATTACTGTATGAATTAAAGGACGCCAAATTTGTCACGTATGCCGTAGAACAAGTAATATGAGTCACCTTGGAAATAAATAATACTAATAGTCCTGATTTTGCCAATTAATGGTTTCCATTCTTGTGCATATGACATGTAACATGAATTTTACCTGATTTTATTCGAATTTCAATAACTGTGTTAACAAAAAGTGAGCAAGCAGGTATATTTTATGGTCAATGTGGCAAAAAGGCCGCGGAAAATGAACGCGCTTATCAGAAGAATATCCAAAACGTCTTCACCACCCATCGAGGCAATAGATTATTTATTTAATTAGAAAAATGCGCGGAGAACCTGAAATCTTATAGAACATCACATCATATAATAAATTAAAAAAACCGAAGTAAATATAATACCTTTTGCGATACAGACAGATATTACAAAGTCGCAGGTACATATCATTCAAATACCAACTACATCATCATTTACATGAAGGAGATTTTTTTGAAAACAGCCTTGAATACTGCATTTGGTTTAACGAAATAACGATTAGTTAACTCAGTATTATACTCGGATGAACAACGGGATGTTCAATAGGCAAAATACAAGGTACTGGTAAATTAGCATGAAATCAGAGAAGGGAATTTTCAGCAAAGATTTGGTGTAAATGTTTGGGTTAGGATAGTTGGTACCAGAACTGTTGGTCCTATTTTTTAGTAGTAGCGACAAGATGGAGCCACACCTCAAAATGCCCATATAGTAAAAGACTATTTAGAAAAACGATTTGGACAGCGGGTTATTGACAACGTATTCACAAATTTTTCTAGTGAACATATTAGGGAGTTGGAAGTAAAAATAATTTCTTGTCTGATCACTTCGTAATAAACTTATCAATTGACATGCAAGTGGAGACCTCGGCCTGTGACTGCATAGCATATAGACCCATCACTAATAAACATGTCATTTACTAAAGGTGCGTACAGACCTGACGAGACGCGCGCGCGACACGTACGCGACGCGTCGACCGCGCGCCTGCTACGCGAACGCGACGCGCACGGTTTTCTCGCGCGCGCCTGCTGTGAGCCATGTAGAGAGACGCGCGCGCCACGTTACTAAGTTCTATGGCACTTCTTCACTGATTCTCGCGCGATTGCTACGCTCCTACTACTACCCGTCCACACTGCGCCTCGCTATTTCTTTGATCTGCCGTCGAAAAACCGACAGTAGACGGGTAGCGACGCGCCTCGGACAGCCGTCCACACTTAGGAATTTTGGCCTGTCGCGTGCGTGTCGCGCGCGCGTCGCGTCAGGTCTGTACGCACCTTACCGTCTTCAAAGTAATGACTGGTCATTTGTTCAAAACTGGGAATTAACACTTAACAATAAATTTGATATATTTTTAAACTTGATAGTATATAATGTAGAAATTGCCTTCCCATATGTCAAAAAGAAAAATAATACCAAAAATACCAAAATTATTAGTTAAATGCGAATGCAAATTTCATTAAAAACTCAAATAATATAGCAAGATCATCTTGGCAAATTATAAATTCACATTGCAATCAGCAAAAAACAAAAGTTATGAAACTTCCCTAAATGCAGATGATTTTAACACTTATTTTGCAGATATAGCCAAAAACCTTACATATCAAATCCCAACATATGACACAACCTATTACGACTTAAAAAAAAATAAAATGTTTCTTCTGAAAAACCAAATACCCCAACAGTTTCCTTTCAGGAAATCAGTCAGGTTAAGATGAGAGATGCTTTAATAAAATAAAAAATAAACCATGCACAGATATTTATAATATAAATATTGAAATTATAAACTCTAAAAAAAATTATTGATTCGACCTCTTACAAAATTATTTAACTTATGTGTTAGGGAATGTACTTACCCAGACTGTTTAGTTGACAAAAATAATTCCAATACTCACAAAGATGACCCACATAACTTCAGAACTATAGCATTAATACCTGTGTTATCAAAGGTGTTTGAGGTTATTTTAAGGGAACAGCTATATAATTACTTTGAGTTGAACAATCTTTTTGATGAATGTCAATTTGGGTTCAGAATGGGAAAGTCAACTACCCAGGCTCTACTGAGGATGGTGGATGGCATAGTCGGATCCTTTGAGAGGGGACAGTATGTGGACGTTGTATATTGTGACCTCTCAAAGGTATTCGATTGTGTTTCACATGAGATTCTATTAGAAAAGATGCCTCATTATAACATAAGTCAAAGTGCAATTCATTTTCTACAAAACTATTTATTTATACATATATTTATTATCGTTACCAGTCAACTATCTTTAAAATTTTCCCTTCCAGAAAAAGGTTAGAGTCTGGGGTACCACAAGGATCACTCTTAGCCCCGTTACTTTTCTTAATCTATATAAATGACATAAGGACCTCAATACCACACTCCTCTTTAAGCCTATTCGCTAATGATACAGCTGTTATAATAAATAGTGTTGTGGACCTAGATTCTCTTATAAATAAAACAAATGACAGCTTATCACACTTACAAAAATGGTTTAATGCAAATAAGCTGGTTCTCAATGATGAAAAAACAGTTAAATTAATCCTTGGCATCTACCTACCTTGATCCTGTCCTCTCCTTTGAAAAGCAAATAAATTATTTGGCACATGTTAACGAGAACAATTTACTTACTAAGGAACTTGAAACACCTTGTCCCTTTTTCGTTGCTGGTCCAAACTTTCCATGGATTATTCCAGTCCGTTGCATGCTATGCAGTCCTAGCCTGGGGCCACTCTTGTCATGCAGAAAGAATATTTAAATTGCAAAGAAGGGCATTAAGGGTGATATGTGGGATGGGATATAGGGAGGATGTGAAGGAAAAATACACAGAGCTAAATATATTGACAATACCATCAAGATTTATTTATGAGTCATTAGTTTATGCATACCAAAACTCAAACAATTTTCAAACAAATAGTTTCCATAATTATCCTACAAGGTATCATAATGACATAAGACCCGACTTTTTAAGGCTCCAAAAATCGCGCACATGAACAAATTATTATTGTATAAAATTTTTTAATGTACTTCAGAATGATATTAAAGAACTTTCTATAAATAAATTCAAAAAACTATCAAAGATTTATTAATTTAAAAAACAATATCCATGATTTTAAACTTTAGGGTTCTAATAAAGGTTCTCTCTTTCTGTAATTATGTATTCGTTTTTTTATAGTATATGTTAGATCTTAAGCATCAATATTACATTTTAAGTTAGTATTTAGCTGCATCTTATTATGAATTTTACGTGCGTTTTTTTGAAATTTCTTCTTGTACCATGTCCTGACGTGTGTAAAACTCCTCTGTTTAAACACAAATAAATAATTTGAATTTGAACGGTGGACAACGATGGCCTCCGCAATTGCCGGATCTCACACCACTAGATTTCTTTTTATCAAATAGTGTACATAACCTCTCCAAGAACCCTTGAAATATTGGTGCTCCTGATTCAAGAAGCATTTACAAGTATTAGGCGCGAAATGAGGCAGTACGAAAAAATGTTTTCCGAAGTCAGAGAGTGCAGAGCCGCCCAAGGTGGTCAAAAGTGAAAAAAAACTTTTAAGATTGTTATTAAATACTACTTGCTGATTATTATATTTTGTGTAAAATAAATTTTATCAGTAATTAACATTTATTATTGTCAGTCATGGGGCGAAATTTCGAGTTTTTACCAGATGGCTGCCGCGGTCCGCTGTTGGGATTAAACTATTCATAATTAAATTGTTTCTATGGCTGGCGTGATCCACGGCATACTTGATAAATTTGGCGTCTTTTAGTTTACATAGTATTTCAATTTCTAAAAAAGTAGGCGAAGCATTTCGGCAATGTGATACATCACTAGATTCGCTATAAAAATACATACATGACGTTAAATTAAACAAATAAATAAAATAAACATAGTCTATGTATTTTTGCGAAGTGATTTCACAAGGATCTGCGTACACCCCTTCAAAATCGTGCCGGAAGCTTCGCGTTTTTGTTTACTATTTTACAATGCCTAATATTTCACTTTACGCATGGCCCTTCGCTAGCTACGGGGGCGCAACCAATAAAAACTAACCAGACTCAAGGCATGCCCAAAATGAAGTAACGACGGGAATCGAATCCGGGCCGCCGTATCACAGACACAGCATCTAACCACTGGACTACCAGGGCACTTGAAAGCAATTCGTTGCACCGTAAATAAAATATATGGGTAAACTAGCATTTCAAATTTGGTCACGCCTTCAGCGATTCGAACAATATACTACGCAGGCGCGAAGCTTCCGGCACGATATTGAACAGGTGTACGGACCGCGTTGTAGTGATTTCAAGTCGGTCATGGCAAGCAAAAATTAAAATTACCACAAAATTATAGTCTTATGCCGAATGAGCTGTAGATTCTGAAAAATAAAAAATATTCAGGGTGTTCTGTTTAAAAATCCAATGCTGAGGTCACTTCCGGCGAAACCGAAAGTCTTCAACATTTGACAAATATGTAAAAAATACGTTTTGTTATTACAATAGCTTTGCCGAATGTCATCCTAAAAGTTTAAGAAACAGAGAAATGACATCCGGCAAGTAATCCCGTTAACACTCGGTAATACTATACTATATAAGCAAAAATAAAAATTTAGTCATCTCATAAATAACTTACTTTCTCTGTCTTTCCTGCATATCTCTAGTCTTCACTTCTAAGAGTATTTGTAATTCTTTAATTTTATTTTGCCTAGATCCATGTAATTTTTGCTCCAGTTGTTCGGAGTTCATCCTAATTTTGTCGATTCTCTCATTTAAATATATTAATCTTGTATCCACTGCACTTTCAAATTCTCCAATATTTAGATTGTCAAATAAATTCATTATATAATCTTCAATATCCGCTCTTGAAAATAAACGTAACTTTAGAGTTCTCTCAGGGGCAGGACCGATTATATTGCCAGCATATAGTAAATTACTATATTGTTGGTTATTGAGGAGCAATTCAACTTTTTGATCGTCTGTGATTCTTTTTAAACAACTCTGCCGATTCTTATCAAATTCCTTTTTGAAAACTGAAATGCATTTATTATTAGTCTGTATTTGACGATCATATTTTTCTTGTAAAATTTTATAAGATAATAAAACACTATTCTTCTCCGAAGACATTAGTTCGAGATCATTATTATATTTATTTTGCTGCTGCTCAATAGTTTTAAATAATTCTGCCAATTTCAAATTTTTATTTTCTATATCTGTTTTAGCGCTATCAAGAGCTTCTTTTAATGTCATAAATTCGCCAGCAATTGCATTTAATTCACATTGAAGGCAATATATTTTATGTTCATAGTCGGATGTCGACATCTTATTCTCTGCAATGGCATTCTTATGAGATGCAAATTCATTTAAATAGTCTGAAATGATATTTTGGTTTTGTTTAATTATCTTGTTACTTTCTAAATTTTGAAATTCGGCCGCTCTAAATTGTTGTGTTGTTAAATTTTCCTTTTCTTTCGTTAAATTATCTATAATAATATCCTTGTATTTAAGTTGTTCGAGTTTGCAAATAGTCCAGTTATTATTCATAAATAGTTCATGTTTGTCCCTTTGGAGTTGTGAAACTTCTTTACTTTTTAGATTTAATTCAGTTTTCACCTAGAAAACAAAAGAACGTTTCAAATAGAGAAGCAGATATTTATTATCTAATATAATATACAGGACGCTACAAATTCAAGTATATGTATGGGGAGTTCTCGGTAACCGTAACAGAGACGAATTTGTCGATTTGTTACTTTCTTTAATTCCGATTACCTCCGGAGATAATAATATACCTGAGTTTATTTAAAAGGGTGTTCTAAACTATCACAACCTTAATTTTTTATACACACCCGGCGCGGCGTGTTATTGCACTTTTTGAAGAAGCTTTTTGTCTCTCAAAATCAATGATTGAGGGGTCACAGACGCGGGAGGGGACGATACGTCACAAGATGGGTTCATGACGAAAACCGCCTATTTTTCCATGCAGTGTCAAGAAAATTGTTGTAATCCAGGATTGTTCTACCTCGCAGACCTTTTTTATGGAAATATCCGCCCGAGTTCTCCCACCTGACGAGTCCTGGGCTTGCGAGCGCATCACAATGTTTACATTTCTATTTTTGTCACTTCATGCAATTACCTCCGCTCGCTGCGCACGCTACGGTGCGCAGCCAACAAAACCTAACCAAAACCAAGCCAAGGCATGCTCAACATGAAGAAAACACTTTTTACAAACATATCCTTAAAAAACAAACATGTCTTTTCACTGGAATCGAACCCGGGCCGCCGGTGGCAGAAACGCTCCATCTAACCACTGTGCCATGAGGCTCGCTGAGAACAATTTCCTGGACCATAAAGACATCTATTAGAAATGTGTTTATAATGCCCAGGACGGGAGGAGTCGAGCGGATATTAAAAAAAAAAAAGGTTTGTGTCCTACCTCTTCCCTAGTGTCCTTTTTTTTGTTCAGGGGTGTTGGGAACTTTTCCTGTGATATTGTAACCAAATATTATAGTTTGGGTTAGTAATGTTTAATATTTTATAAACTCATTTTTGTATGTTTCGTATTTTTTAAACTTATTTTTGAGTGTTTTGTATTCTATGGCGAAATTTTTGGTACTTATGTAAACTTGGAATTTTGTTGGTGAATTCTATTTTAGGCTTTGTTTAAATCACAATTAGATCTAGAAAGATTATAACCTTTTCATTTCCAGTTTTCGTTAATGAAACTCAAAATAGACATTTGAATAGTATTTTCTTAAATAAATGCTCATATAAATATATTTTTAATATATATTTTGTGTATTCTAACTGTTATTATTAACTTTAGTTTGGAAAAATAACTTATGTACTTAAAATAAAAAATCCCAATAGTAAAAGACCTTAATGATGTAAATATATTATACATTTTCTTAGGTCTCTAATATAATTTTAATATGGTATATTCAAATCACCCATCTTGTAAAGTAATTCTCGAACGCTTTCCTCTTGGTCAAAGTTTCCATATAACCTATTCTGTTTAACGACCTTTGACGTATTGCACGTCTTCTTGAAGTCAATATTTCGAGTATATCCCGTAAGAGTCCTATGTATTGGAATGAGAAAAAAGATATTCATACGAAAGGCAGTTTGGGATAGGATGGTCCGGTCCCTATATATGAAAAATGTTTTATTGTTTTTTTT
>MU183220.1:198359-209796 GCA_016904865.1 Pissodes strobi | reverse complement strand
AACAAAGTATCATTCTGCTAGTGCTTTTGCTTGCTTTTCGGTTGTTCGCAATATTTTTCTCCAACAATACTTTTCATCACAAGAATATAAAATTAGAATAAAGCAAAGTCGAAAAATTTAGCATTAATTTTACTCATGGTAATCACGAAATCGTAAGATTTTTATATTTGTAATCACTAATTTATCACAAATTTACCTGCACTAAAAAAGGTTGAGTAACTTGATCGATTACAATTAATTTCCTGTACTAAAGCAGTTTATATTAAAACGCATTAAGTCACGATTTTTTAGTTCAAGACTAACAAACTCACGTAATTGCTGCCGCCAAAGGTAAAATTGTTTCATTAAAGACTCAAGAGCCACTCCAGAAACCATTATAACATGGAGGCGATTAGATTGGCATATCCTAGACAATATTCATAATCATGTCATACTTTTGATAACCATAACATTTGCATAAAAGTATAACGTCAAAAAATTTACATTTAAAAAATGTCCTTGGAAATGTTGTTTCTTTTCCCCCTATTTGAATGTATTTTAAAAAATCCATTATGTAGGAGGCATACTCAAGATTATCAGGATTCAATGTCCTCTACCCATCCAAAAAAACTGATAATGCCCGTCCCGGACATTTCCTTTCTGTACACTAACAGGTTTTATGAGCTGATGGTAAGGGTGAGTTTTGAGAGGCCGGATGTTATTCTCCTCACTGAAACATGGCTAGATTGCAGTGTTGGCGACACTTGTTCAGGGCTACTCTTTATTCAGGTAAGATCGTCAAGGTAAAATTTCACTATCAATGAAATCCAGATCAGAAAACCCCAATCAATCTTTCATGAGCAGCTCATATCTACGCACGCATAGTTTCCTGTCCTTATTGTTGGAGCTAAAGATATTATATGAGAATATAAGCCTCCCAACTATTCATCTAACTCCAATCACGCCCTCTGTGAAATCATAAGTGAATTACAGCATGTATCAACCCTCCCAACACTTGTATTTCGGGATTTTAATTGTCCGAAGATGAACTCACCGGAAAACTTACCAACTCAGACCCAAGTGCTGAAGAGTGTGGGGACAATTTCAGTTGCTCTCATCTGTTCTAGCTGGTGAGAGAAAACATGCGCTACAGGCATGGTAATCTTTGGGACTTGGATCTCGTCCTGGTATCCGAATAAAACACCTAATAACGGACATCAACACTACGTCAGCAATAGGCAAGAGTGATCATGTAATTATAAAGGCCACTGCCCATCTAGAATTGTCAAGAACTCCGTTTGTGAAACCTTCCCATCTCAATTATTGGGCAACTGACTATTAAACCAGAAAATCGCTAATCAGGGAGTTTCCATATGACCATGCCAACTTCCCATATGACAATCTACCAATCCTCCTTGAAAGAATCAGAACTGATCATATACCTATTAGAACGGAGAAGAGAAATTATAAAAGCCATACAAAACAAACCATCATATCAAGAAATAAAAAAACAAGAAAGCTTTGGCATGTATACCAAGCCAATTACCCTGAAAAGAGGAATATTTCTCTAACAGAGAGTACTAAGGTATAGACCAACCCAAACCCAAAACCCAAACTCTGTGTCAAGAGGCCAACTGAGCATTGTGCCTCCGGGCTCTATCTTGCCCCATATTAAGTTTCTCATCTACATCTCCGACCTTCCCGAGGACATGAAGTGTGCGAGCAGTCTTTTCGCTGAGGACACTAAGCTCTTTACTGAACCTTCCTACCAACGTGGAACCCTTAGGTACACCTCATTAAAGAATGAAATTAACCGGGAACTCAACGAAACTTGAAAACCGATGAAAGTAACATCGTGAACGGTGGGCCAAAAGCCTGCTCCAAATGTCTAAATAACTCCCTCATCACAAAAGAACGGAGTTTCGTACTATGGGAAGGTGTTGAGGTCGCCTCTGAGCCACAGAGAATTGCTGAACCATTCGCTCACAGACCGCAGTTCGTCCACGGTCCTGATGGAGTATCTCCTGTGCTCCTGAAGAACTGAGTGTTCTACTCACAAAACTCATGAGTGACTCTGTGGAGAATGGCCGCATAGCCCTGCACTGAAGGGAAGCAATTGTAGTGCCCATATACCAGAACTGACATCAAACTACCGTCCTATTAATCTGACATCTGTTTTCTGCAAGACAATGGACACATCATCAGGAGAGATTGAGTACTTGACACGTATTTCTACCCAAAAGGTTAGCGACACCTCACCTTCTACAAAATCTCAATACCTGGAGCAGGGCCATTGACTGTGGTTATCCCATGGACTTTGAGAAGCCATTTGACACCGTTCCGATCACTCGTCTACTGTATACGGGGTGAGAGGCAATCTTCTGAAGTGAATAGAGGAATATTTCACTAACAGAGAGTACCAAGTTCGAATAGACCAACCCAAACCCAAATTAACCTAAACTCTCGATCTACACCTTCGACCTTCCCGAGAGCATAAAGAGTGCGGTTTGGCTGATGGCACTAAGCTCTTTACTGAACCTTCCTACCAACATGGAGACCTGGCACACGACATCGTCAAGCTTGGACTGGGTTGTTGCGTCTGAATACTGATAAGTGCACAGTGCTTCATCTCGGCAGGAATAATCCCGAACTGAGAGACTTTTTACAACGACCGGCCGCTTGCCACGACGGATCAGCAGAACGATCTTGGAGTAATAATCCGAAAGGAAGACCAAGTTACTAAGGTTGTGAAATCAGCCAATTTTTTAATCATCTCCTGATAATATGGTTAGCAAGCGCGCGTCGAGTGCAAACATTCTGTTTCGGTATTATGGATAAAACTGTGTTGTAGTTTTATATACGTGTTTATTCCACAACTTCAAGGATTGACATAAAATACGAAATAACTCAAATAACAATGTTCCTTTCTAATACCTTGTAATAGAAATGTAGCTATAATACGTTATTACATTATTAACAAAAATAAATTTATTTCCGCTGTAAATGGACTGTCCGAACTGGCTTCTGAAAGCACTCCAAGTCACAGCAAGTTGCTATTGGGAGTTAAATGCAATATTTTAATTATTATTTTTCAAGGAATCTAGAATTTTATCTGGCATTATTTCAATGAAAAAATTAAGTTTCGTATTGTAATCGTATCCCTTATATCCAAATTTTGGATTCAGGATTTGGTATTCGTGTCTCATCAGCACCATATTGCCTTCGGTGTTTGAAAACTCAACAGGTCAGCCAGTTTAGCTTGAGGCTAATGTGTTAGATCAGAATCCTGGAAATTTTTCAATTCTGGAATCGATGGTTTTAAAAAAAGAAGGCTTTTAAATTGAAAAAGAATCTAGGAACCCATTTTATAAAAATAAAACGAGGGTGAAGCCGAAATAATAACCGAATGCAAGATGATCTTGCTGAGCAAAAAGTAGCAGAAAGAAAATGAATTACATTTGGGCGTTATCTATCTCATTGGAAAAAGAAAAAAAATGCATTTGACCAGTTTTTGTTTTCAAAAATCTTAAATCAACTTTATCAACGGCACATAATATAATTAAACCTGATGTCAATTGCGCAACTTTACACTCGATTTAACCGACTCCATATTTCGTGCGGTTTACGGACCATTTAAGCAAATTATAAAATAAATTGTAAATAATATCTTTCAGTGGATAAATAATAGATACATGTTCAGAACGATATATAAAATGCTACAAACGTATGTCCTTTTTATATGGATGTACATATATAATTTTTAAAGTTTAAAACATTGTTTGTTATTTTTGCAGAGTATTTCGCTGAATATTTTGCATTATTCTACTTGTAAGGTATTTACGACACTCTACACTGATTTTAAATAATTGAATTTTTATTAATTAATCTATATAATAATATTTTTTTCTTGTTATAGATCGATTATATTAAACCATGAAGAACAATATAGAAAAACTGGAGGACAATACAATTTATAAAGAAGTTGTCGTAATTGGTACGTATATTTGATAGCTACTTTGTATATTGTGATATGGATAAAGTTATAATTAAATTTTGGCGAAGTTGTAATTAGATTTTACCACTATAGGTAGTTATTATAACATATTGGATGTTCTCTGTTTTTCTCTTCCCCAAAGTAAATATGTACTTTTTACAATGCGCTATACTGTAATATAGGCTATATTTGGTTTATGTTTTACAATGTACCTACTAATAATAATCAAAAAAACTTGGCTTTATAATTTACATATGGAATCGAAATCAGTTGGGCCACCTAATAGAAATAAATTTAGCTTAACAAAGTATATATCATAAAATTACATTTAATTTTTAAATGTCATTTGAACCAGGTTTATCATAAATCGAGTAGGTATACCTAATCGATTAGATTATACCTATTCCAAAATCAACCGATCAGTTCTAAACAATTTAGGATTTTTCGTTCAGCTCAGGAAATTTGCACATTTCACAGCAATATTCGCGTTTGGTCTAGTCCGCAATGAGTGCTATGACCAAAATTCAGTAGCCCATTTTCTATGGGACTAGTTCTAAATTAGCACAGACAGAGAAATGTAAGCAAACCTTTCTCAGGACATTAGTTTAACAGACGATAAGTCTACAGGAATAAAGATATACATTCCAAATTGTATAGGAAAAAAAATTATATATATTTCGAATTTTTTAAATTATATTAAAAATCCAGTGGCGTCGCCAAGAGGGGGCCTGGATGGGCACGTGCGCCCCCCCCCCCCCCCCCCCCCCCCACCTGAAATGAGATTGCCCACCCAGATGCCCATCCAAAAACAACAAGCATTTATAAAATACTTTTTTTTTATAAAACCACGCTAACCACGCTGCATACAGCTACAAACAAAATGTGTTTTTGTCTATCAATATCTACAGCTGAAACTTTTATTCATACTTTCAAGTTAATTTGTATATAAAAAATATTTTTATATCAGAAATATAACACAATTATTACAAATTATTGCTAGCAACTTGTGGAGAATTTTTAAATGGAACATTACGTATATTATTACTTATTTTGATTATCCAGTCAATTTTGAAAATTTTTTATTAACCATACGTTATGTTATGCCTAGATTCATTATTTTCCTAGATATCGGCGTTTCAAATGATAATACGGATAACAATGCGATATTGGGATGTAGTCGTTTTGACCTGAGCAACAAATAAGGTATGACCTTAGTTCTTTGTTACTAATAAATTGACATCAGGTCAAATTCTGACAGAAGTAAGCAAAGAAGGAAATAACATGGCGTTTTACTTACTGAAACAGAGAGAGAATTGATATTTTAATTTTAAGGGGGTATGGCGATAAACAGAGATCATGGTCATATCAGGAAGTTTGTAATTTTTATAGAAATTTGCACATTAAACAAGTACAGTTTTTTTTTAAACTATTGTGCGTTACAGAATGGCTGGGAGTGTAAAAATCCGACCAATATCGGGAAAACGTGGACTGCTACCTCCGCTCCAAGGAGAAAAAATTAGACATTCTGCATTCGATAGAAGAAAATCCCAAGCAATCCACCAATCAGCTTGCTTTGGATCATGAAATTGATTAAACATCTGTACGAACCATTCTTCATACTGAGAAAATGTATCCATACAAAGTTAATGTTGTACAGGGATTTTTTTATATATTGACCCCCCCCCCCCCCCCCCTTTATCTTTTTTATTTCACTTTTCTGAAAAAAGTGTCTAATATAAAAGATTAATGGTTTAAAATATCTTTTTAGAAATAAAATGTTTTCATCTGGGCGTAGTCATATTTTCTTATTTTAAATTGCTACCCCATTTTTTTTTATTAGATTTTTGTATTCTCCTAACAATTCTAAACATTTTTTATGTTACACCACCCTATACCTAATTTTGACGTATAAACAGATATTGACTTACGAAAGTAGCCGTCTTCCAAAAATTAATAATAAAAATCAGGTAAACATAGGTACTGGCCTTAAACTGGTAATTCACCGTGATTGTTTTAATGTCAGGTAGACTTTCTTTCCATCAATGCCATTAGAAAATGCCATACACAGATGCGGAAAAATGCGATATTCTCCGGATATTCTATAAGAATAATAGAAATGCATATGCAGCGAGAATCTATAAAAAAAAACGGACGGCAATAGTTAATGAGGAGGAAGAATTAAATATTTTGTTGCATTTTCAAGGTAGCGCGCGTTAAGAAGTTTCACTTCAAAAACATGGTTTTTATCCATGCAATACTACTACACTACGGTGCAAAAATTAACACAAGATCAAAGTTAGTGGTTACAAGGGAAATTAAAATACAAGGTCGAAAATTGTTACAGGTGTGATGCGAGCTCTTAGATAATAAAATTATTGGGTCAATTTTTATTGACGAGTTCTTAAATGGGGGAAAATATCTAATTTATTGACCAATGATGTAGAAAATTTTCTGGACAACTTACCACTGCGTCAATACAATATGGCGTCAGCATGGAGCCCCAACACACAACACATTTTTCCGGTTATAAAATACATTAATGGGAAATACCAAACGTGGATTGGTCGCACTGAACCGAATAAATGGCCGCGGAATAGCCCTGACTTGACGCCGCTTGATTGGTTCCTATGGGGATTTTTGCAAAATAAAGTATATGAAACTCCCACGGAAAACCTAGAGGTTTTACGAACAATAATAATTGAGGCCATTTAGGACACCAATGAGAATCATTCTCAATTTATTATCAACAGTATATATAAAATCCAGAGAGATTATATACAGTGTGTTGAAATTAACGGTGGGCACATTGAACAGTTGTAAATAGTTGTAGTAGATAATAATATTATATTTCTTAAACAAAAACAAAATCCCATTTTTCCTCATCTCTGTATGGCATTGATAGAAAGTCTACCTGAGATTAAAACAATCACGGTAAATGACCAGTTTAAGGCCAGTACCTATGTTTACCTGATTTTTATTACTAATTTTTAGAAAACGGCACCTTTCATAAGTCAATATCGTTTTATACGTCAAAATTAGGTATAGGGTGTGTTACATTAAAAATGTTTAGAATTGTAAGGAGAATACAAAAATCTAATAAAAAAATGGGGTAGCAATTAGAATTAAGAAAATATAACCACGCCCAGACTTTCTGCATTAAATGAAAATAATATTTTTTGCTAAAAATTTGTTTTAAGCCATTAAACTTTTGTATTAAACACTTTTTTCAGAAACGTCAAATAAAAAAGTTAATGGGGGTCAATATATAAAAAAAACCTGTACAAGATCGTTGTGACCTGATTGAAGAGAACCCGCATTTTTCAAACAATATTGTTTTTTCGGATGAAGCGACTTGGCGCGAAATAACCCAAACTGGTATGAAGAACTGCATTTTCTGTTCCCAGAAAAAGTTAATGTCTTGGCTGGATTGTTTGCGGGACCCTTTTTTTTATCGAGGGAAATCTCTAGCTTCTTCGACAAGAAATAGTTCCAACTATAAACAATTTAACTCCTGATATTAACTTAACCTAGCATCAGCAAAATGATGCTCCACCACATGTTACTCGTGAAGTTAGAGCACGTTCCCAAATCAATGGATAGGAAGAAGAGAGCCTATCGAATGGCCTGCACGGTCGCCCAATCTTTCGCCATTAGATTTTTTTTATTGAGGTCACCTGAAAAACAATGTTTATCCAAACAAATCGAATAATTTAGAAGAATTAGGAATTAAACTTTTAAATGAATGTGAGAATAACAAAGGAAATGGTTTTAAATGCCCAAAGACATTTTTGCGATAATTATATCATTATCAGTTAGTAAAGTTAACTTATTAAATTGTTTCTTAACATTTCTTTTGTGTTTGGTAACTGATCAAAACGTCATGATATGTAAGAAACTGATGCATTTAGGCATAAAGTATTATTAATAAAAATATTTAAAATTAACTGGACAATCAAAATATATTACAATATATTCCATTTAAAATAGAATATCTGACTCATCGTTCTCCGCAACTTTGTGAGCGACCCTGTATATTCCAACTTATTACAGATTTGTAGATTTTTAAAAGCCCTACGACTTTTATATAAGACATTTGTTGATAACCCCTCTATATTTCGAAATAATCGACCGTTCTGGTAATTTTTCCTAACCCTATAATATGGGAAAACTGGTTTGATTTAATGTAAATAACATTCACCATCATGTTTATGCTTTATGCGTTTTCGACCCTACGACCTTTTTGTTTTTTTAACGATTTTAAAGACTTTTGGGCGAACATTGGGCGTGGCACCCCGAAAATTGGATGCGGATTGACGTCCCGCAACGCCTACAGCGAGCGATACAACAGCGGTAAAGTGCCCACCTGAAATAAGTGCGGGCCGTACAGTGCCCACCCGGAAAAAAGATGCTGGCGACGCCACTGGAAAAATCCGCAAGTAATATAAAGATTTCGAAATGAGAACTTGCATAAACCTATAGTATGAATAGATTCCTAAAAAATTGTAACTTTTCTACATGTGGAAATCAGATAAAATACTCAAATTATTATGAAAAACTTAAAATTCAGTACGGAAATGTATTCGGTGAAATAACTCTCGGAATTATTGGGTAATTATTTGCGCAATGGCTCAATTATTGAATCTGGTTGGGCTTCATAAACAATATACTTCAGGAAGAAACTCAGTGGTGTGAGGTCATGTGATCAAGACTTGTTCTACCAATCCATTGATCTGGATAATGATTATCTGTCTAGCCACTGCCTAACTGGAAATCCATAGTGAGTAGGTCCAGAGCTGTTTAAGATCATTCAAAAAATGATTTAAATCAAAAATCAAAGATACTTTTCATTTGGACTAACGATTTAAATTAAAGATCGTTTTGTATATAAAAAAGATTTAAATAATAAATCTTTTTTATATTCAAATCCTTTTTACATTTTAAATCATTTTAGGAAATATTTAAATCTTTTCAAAAGTTTTAAATACTTCCACTTAGAGCGTAATCAAAATGTTATTTATATAAATTAAGTGAAAAAAAAGCAAGTGTGACGTCACCCAATCTAAATTTTAAAAAACAATACAATCTTAAATAGGTACGTCAAAATAACATACAAAGACCAAATTAAAATGTTATTTAAACCTTGTTTTTTTTTAATGGAATTTTTGCAACATTGTCGAATGTTTAAAAGCTGTTAGCAGTCACATAATTGATAACTTTGCACTTCTTATCATGTTAGCCGATTATATTAATTAAAATGAAAACACTAACAACATCAAACATACAAAATAGCTCATTATGTGCACGCTAGCAGCTTTTAAATATTTGACAATGTGTCAAAAATTCCATTAAAAAACAAGCTTTATTTTTTTTTGACAATTACTTTTTGATAAAATCAACTTGAAATTTGACAAAATCCTATTATTTCAATTATCTTTTTTTTATATTTTTGATTTGAATTTTTCCTAAAAATATTGTTCTGGCGGAAAACTCTATTTTACTTTTTAGCTAGGTTTTTGTATGGTATTTTATTTGCTTTTTACAGAGTGATTACTTCGTAAGGGGTTTGTTTATGACGCAGAAACTCTCATCGAAATTATCGGGAATATATATTTTTAAGAAATCAATAATACAAAAGTTTCCCATATAGCCAATATATATTTAAAAAAGAAAATTAAGTAACACGCATTAAATTTTTTTCATTACAAAATACAAAATAATAGAACTAAAACACTTAGGATGTATTTATTGCTGTATTTTATTATAGTTAAGAGGATGGACTACCTACCTTTATTGATATTACGTTTTGTTCCAAAACGAAAAAGTTAGAATCACGAAATTTGGTGTGCGGCTTGTACATTCGATTGACTAGAAGGCATCAGGGTGGTGTTTTAAAATGTTTTTATTTTTTTTTTATATAACAAATTTTGAACGTATTTTCACGGTTTCACCAAAAAACCGTTCAAAATTTGTTATAAAAAATTAATAACATTTTTAAACATTATGCCTTCTAGTCAATCGAATGTACAAGCCGCACACCAAATTTCGTGATTCTAACTTTTTTCGTTTTGGAATAAAACGTATCTAATATCAATAAAGGTCGGTAGTCTTCCTCTTAAACTCTTTTTAATGATTTAAATATTTTTAATGATTTAAATCTAAATCTGTTTAAGGATTTAAATTTTTTTGAAGATTTAAATCTTTTTACTGATTTAAATCCTTTTAGAAAGATTTAAATACTATTTTTAAATCAAAAATCAAAGATACTTTTAAGAAAGATTTAAATCATAAATTAAAAATCACTTTCAGAAAAAATATTTAAACTCAAAGTATTTAAATCAAAAAATGTATTTAAATCACAAAAATGATTTAAATCTCACTGATGGTGACAGCTCTGAGTAGGTCTTACGTCTTATTGTGAATGTAATAACATCGTATACCTCTTTGATTTTTCATCTCATAATTTCCACCTCATAATGTTTTAAAGGCCAGGACGTAGGATTTTTTTTTAGTGTAAAAGGTGGGGTAGAAATTATTTTTTAATATGTTAATTATAGGTAAACCCTGATCAAAAATCCAAATTTTCGACCTTGAGGAAGTACCGCGCGCGCCGCCATTTTGGATTATAGGTACAAGAAAATAGTTTTTTAACGTTATCTCCGTAATGGTTCATTTTTTGACAAAATATGAAGTTAACAAAGTTAAAGGGAACGCAAAGTTGAAGTAAAAAAAAATACGTCAAGCTCTATTTTTTTGTTTTGAAAGAGTAAATTGTTCACACTTTGCAGAAAATGAGCAATTTTTTAACTACTTATCGTTTATAATTTGTATCATGAAATTGATAGCTACAATACATAGTACCCTTTGTAAGGCACATTTAAGCTTATTTCTACACCACCATGACGTAAAGCTAATTGGTGCGTTTTTACGTGGTATTCCCCATAGGCCTAATCCACAACTTATTGTTTTTAATATTTATTTCCTCATTTACTTTTTCTATCTTTTAGATGGTCCGGCTTAATTTATGTCTTCATCCTGAAGTCGTTATCGGTGTTTTGAATAATCTGATCCTCAATTGAGAACATGTCCTCATATTCGCCGCGGCTCTAGATGTGAACTTCTGGAGATAAGCGAGCATTTCAAACCAGCTTTTCTCCAGCTACATGCTCCGTCACACCCTTTTTTACAATTGCATGAAACTATTTTTAATAAAATTACGTGGCCTTGTTTTTCTGTCGTGGCTACAGGAGAAAGACCATTTGCACCAAATTTCCATCTCAAATCTTCCGTTTTTTTTTAGATTCCATACCACTGCTGAACTTGATGGTATGTTCTAAATGAGTGATACCGTGGGGCGGTCCTATAGTTGGAGGCAAAGATGCAAGATTATGGGATTTGATGGGCCACCTCCCGTGGCAACAATGGCGGGGGCGTCACTCCCCGTAATCAAACTGCTCTCACCAGTTT
>MU183220.1:154665-198349 GCA_016904865.1 Pissodes strobi | reverse complement strand
GGCGGGGGCGTCACTCCCCGTAATCAAACTGCTCGCACCAGTTTGACGTTTCTGCCTGCTAATACAACGCAGCCCCTCCCGATATATGTTCAATAAATAGCGCGCAGAACGCGTGTTGCAGTTAGTTAATCATTGAGCATCGAGTGTGGGCTTGTAAAGATCTATTAGCTGTTATGTTATGTGTTTAATTCTATACAGTGATAAGGAATAAAGAGGGTATTATTTAAAGTTGTGCTTTTGTCAGAACCCAAGGAAACAACGTAACAACATATTGTGTATAACATAGCCCATGTGGGATTTCGGTCGGTTTTGAGATGCTTTAAATTAAAAGGTATTTCACATAAATATGCTTTAAACGAACTATCCAGGTTGCAAACGATACTTGCTCTTTTTTTCTTTTTTTTTCGTAAATAGGTCAAATTTAATGTCAAGGTTGACAATGATACTTTAGTCACCGTGAATATATCATTCTATTTTTATCAAAATAAGATATTCTATTCTATTTGAAAGAAATAACGAGTGATTATAAATAATCACAAATGAATTATAACATAAACAATTAATTATCCACAGAAAGGTTTGCCATGTAGTTCTTAGCACTTTTCATTCATTCTTCTCTGCCTCCTGAAGGGTGTTTCAGCATCATTTTCGCACAGATTTCTTATTTCATTTCTCACCTTCCTTAGAAGTTCTTTAATATTTTCATTTTGATTGCTGTATACGACAGTTTTAAAATGATCTCAAAGGAATGTATCTAAAGGTGTGAGGTTTGGGCTTTTTGCCCTCACTTTGAGCCGCTCTCACATTATTGCTGTTTTTTAAATATAATTATATAATTTTGTAACTTCTTTTGTATTGAACTAAAATTATACAGTCACTAAAGTATTATAGTCAACTTTGATTTACCTACGATGAAAATTAAAAAAGGTAGCAGGTATCGTTTGCAACCTGGATAGTTCGTTTAAAGTACATTTATTTGAAATGCCTTTTAATTTCAAACATTTCAAAAACGACTGTGTGTTATACAACATACAACATATATCTGGAACTTCCACTACAATTAAAAAATGGGATAAAAATCATACCATTTAATTTAAAATAAGCAAGAAAATCGATGTTTTACCCTTTATTTAATTTCCTAGTCAGTTGTGTTGCATGATCCATAAAACTCCCCAAAACTCTCATATTTAACATTTTTCCCCATCTTTAAAAACAAAAAAGGTATAAGGTCTGTTTAATTTTATTTGAATATCCCCATGCGTAAATATTAATTTCAATATTTGCGGTTCCAGTTTTATTTAGACAGCTCATTACGACTGTCCACATAAAATTAATAGACATAGATACATGCTTTGCTTACTCATTATTAATCAGTGCAATTCGCCTTTGGCATCTCTTCACATATCCATATGGATAATTGCCAAGCTCGGCAGGTGAAAGAAGGCACATAATGACTAAACATTTGAGACTTTACAATACAGGGTGCTTTTTAATATGTGTTCGATATTTAACAGTAGCTAGTAGCTAGCAAGTTTATTTTGCAGTGTTTTTTGTTTCGGAACTCTCGGGCCGGTAGAACCCCAGAAACCGAGCAAGCAGTTCTTACTCTGGTAGGAGATCACCCAACTAAACCAAACAAACACCAGAAAAGTAGCGCTGACGGTAAACATTTCTTACGTTCTGGTATGGAAATTTTTAATTGATAATTTATTATATCCCTGCCATATTCAAAGAGTTCAGGCACTTCTTCCTCGTGACTTTTCATTGCGTATCAACTTTTGTCGTTTGTTTCTCCAATGCCTTGTTCAAAATCCTTTATTTCAAAATCAAATTCTGTTTTCTGACAAAGCAAATTTCTCACGCAACATTATAGGCAATTTTCACAAGAATCATTTGTAATCCGAGGAAAACCCACATGCAATACAGGATTCACATTTATCTCTTAACGTGTGAACGTGTGGGGAGGAATCCTTGGAGATTATTTAATAGGCCCATTCTTTCTTTCGGAAAGCTTAAACGGAGATATGTCATTTCCTTGAAGAAGATTTATCGCTTTGACTACCGAATGAAATATGGTTTATGCATGACGGTCCCCGACACATTTTAACATCATAGCGCGAACATTTTTGGATCGAGCTCCCAATAACCATTGGATAGGTCGGGGGGGACCTCAACTCAAAGCAGTTTAGATGATTTCCTTTGGGGACATCTAAAAACCTTAGTTTACGAAATACCTATCCAAAAGAACTAAGAATTCGAATAATAAATAGGCTCTTGTAGAACGGAGTATTTTGACTCCAGGAATTTTCCAAATAATGCGCGAATCAATGAGAAGAAGATTGGATGGATGTATGCATGCAGACAGGAAGTGTGTCTTTCCAACATTTAATGTCATTTAATGTGATTTAATTTTGTATCTAGTGTTCCGTTGTTTATTGTTGTTTAAAAATTAACGTTTAAAATATTTGTATGTTGATAACAAAGATGTTATGTTAATTGTTTCACTTTTTGAAAAACTCACGCATCGATTACTTTAAATCAGCAGCTTTTGACAAGAAAATCTTATTCACCTAAAAATGATAAGAGGAATCGGGTTTCTAGTAGAAAATGTGATACAAACACGCGCGAAAAAGTTGTGGCTCTCCAAAAGAGAAAAAGACGGGTTAGTAGTGCCCCCTACAACTAAAGGCCAATCTAAGATCATATTTAAATTTTTCGTCCAAATATCGTAAATTATTACAAAAATTATTTGGCAAAAAAAAAATAAAAATAAATCTTATCTCAAAAATAGAGGCTTGCTATGTTTATATGAACCTTTTATCTTAAATATCATCTTTTGAAATATCGGACACTTATTCAAAAAACATCCTGTATAGAGTTCCTAACCAGATATTTAGATTAATTTTTATCGGTCGACCGTTTAGTTATTTATTAATTTGCAAGATGAATCGCATTACCAATTACACTATTTAATTTTAATTGAAAATATTGCGTTTAATTAAATATACCCATAGTAGTATAGTCGTAAAACATCTGACATACCTACCATTAATAGACAATGCTTTGCTAATTCATTATAGACTTTGTAGTATCTTGATATATCCATAGGGATAGCTGCTATTATCGCCAGATGAAGTTGAAAAAAAATACGTATATAATTCTTAAGCAATTTATTGTCTTGGCCAACATTTTAGTTTTGAAACTGGTGGCTTTTTGAACATGCACATTATGAACATTATTAAAATTTAAGTTGTAATATAACCTTTTTAGGAAATGGACCCAGCGGTATAGTCGTGTCCTTGATGCTGAGCGGCAGACTACCATATGTCACTAAATACGACCATCCAGACGAAATGTTGAGTGCTCGTCTAAAAAATCTCACCTCCCCATGTCTCATAACACAAGATTTGGAATTTCTGGCTCAGGGATTGGAAGGAAGGTGCACGAATCCTGTGTCATTGCTGATGGATGCATTGCTACATCCTTGTGCCGATCTTGGATTAGATTTGGAACCGTTGGTTGAATTTAGGGCAAATGGCAAAGAGGTTAGTATGGCAGTATTCAGATTGTTTCTAAACAGTATCAAAATGAACGAATTGTTTTTCTAGAAGAATTTGTATGGAACAGTTTATAAGTTTTTAAGGCTTCTTGATACACAAAGTGACCTAACCGAATTTGTAAATTATAGCACGATCAACACATTATATTTTTCTGACTGTCATCAGTGTGTAACAGTGAATTTGTCGTGGCATCAAGTGTTCTCCAGGGTTCACATATAAGACCAATCCTGTTCGTGCTGTTTACCCACTATGCTGTCAATGTGTTTTGAATGCGAACGACATGAAGTTCTTTACAGTAGACGTTGAGATGGTATGTCTACCTGCACTAACTTGGTCAGGAGGTCAGGTGACGAAATCTGATCTGCCCTTAAACTCAATATCGGTTAATAAAAACGTTGCAATTTTTCATATGTCGCCATCGTAACATACACTCTGCCAGCATGTTCAGGTGGCATAGGAAACTTGGCAGTAATGTATCGTTCAATCTATATATTGACAGTATTGTCGTGAAGGCATTCTCACTGCTTGACGTTATTAGGAAGCTACACATTGTGGCCGCAAAGGCAATCCTGTGTCTTTATTCTGAAGTAAACTGGAACACTGTTCCGTGTTAGGTATCGATATACAATATCAGCGATAACAAGTTGGTGAAGTATTATTTATTTCTTAAGCGCCACTTGCCCTACAAGAACTCGACTTTTGCTACATTTATGTGATTTTAAAAAGGTCGAAAAGAATGGGTTTTTGTAACAATCTGGATAAATTAATAAATAAATATATTATTATAATTACTAATACATTTTTATTTTGTCTAGATTGATCATGTGGTGCTAGGCCGAGGTCCACCCGGTGGTTCATGGCACAGAATTGACCCTGACGTTTTAACTTTATCCTTGGGCACCTGGATGTCGCTTCCAGGAATACCATTTCCATCTTGTACTACCAACGAAAAACGAGCGTTCACTCGCGACGTTGCGACATACTACGAAAACTACGTAAATCATATGGGGTTGACTAAGTACTTCGAGAAAGATACTCTTGTCACAGCTATAATGAAAATAAATGAAAGTATCAGCTTAGATAGAACGTCTTCTGAAGAATCCTTAATCAAGAAAAAGAACCTTTGGATTAAGAAACTAGACAGGGATTTAGTCGAGAGAGTAAAAAACTATTTTGAACCAGTGAACGAGGAAAATGAAAGTCATTGTTTTATAACGAATGCTATAAACTGTTTGCTGTCGAAGAACCCAAGACGAACCAGACACTGTAAACGTCCAAGACCTATTAACCAAGAGAGCACATCAAGAAAACTTAGCCAGGTAAAGACCTATATCAATATTTTAATATTATTGCATGCCTAAGAAAATTTAATTCAAATATGTTATACCTACGCAATCCATAAATAATTGCAAGATTAACTCCGTTTAAGAAATGGTACAGAAAAATTTAGTTTAAATGTAAATTGCAGATTCTCATTAAAATTTACATTTAAAATAAATTTATATAATAAATTTAAGCTTAAAAAACTTTATTAAAATGTTATCGTAATTATAACATTATAAATACATATCTTCCTAAAAATCATTTAATAATACTTTAAAAAATTTCATTGGATAGTAAAAAATTTTTTAATGCTAAAATTTAAAAATATCCGTAAATTTTATTGAATTTATCCCACTCAAAATCTTGTTACTTAAACACAGACTTGAACCCTGCATCACGCCCTTCATAAAAGTAATTCAGTTAGAAATTTAAATAATACCGAGTTATATAAAACGTCAGAATGGAAAAAAATAAACATGCCCCAAGACACCTTGGCAATGTTTTGAAGATGGGAATGTGCGCACAAGATCCAAATTATTATAGCTGATGAAATCCTAACCCTTACAGCTATGGACTGGTTTTCATAGGGGTAGAGCTGAAGGAGGTATGTGAGGGCAGCCGAATATTTTATGGTCACGTGCTAGGCCGAGGCATCAGATATTCTTTTCTTCGCGAGGCATCAGATATTATTTTTCTCTGAATTGGTGTCTGAGGATGAGATGGAAAAAGTGTTTCAAGCATAGAATAAAAATGAACATCAGATCATACCATTTTCACGATCAAGCTTCAAGGCTGAATATATCCCCACTACAACTCTCATGAAACTAGGCCTGACAAGACATTAACAAGGATCATACTACTTGATTTTAGTAAGGCATTTGATCTAATTGATCATCAACTGCTGATAGCTAAATTAAAATATAATGGTTTTGCCATGGTACAGGGAGCTGTGAACTGGTTCCTAATCTCTAAATACGGAAAATAGTCTTGCTCCCATTCTGTTCACTGTTTTTTTCTGAGACTTCACCTACACCAGCATTCCTACTAAGCAGTCCTGATTTAGTCTGCGGGTCTACATAATATATGTATTTTTTTTAAACCTTGATATAAGCTTTGCATAGATGCTGGGGAAACATACGCACTTTTTTGAAAAATACGTAAATCATTTTTGTTGCAGCAACGCATTGAAATGATAATGCTTGTTACTTTATTGAGACTATTATTCTGTTTTTAGAGCTAGGCTGACCCATATGGACTTTTTGTAGGGGCTGATGCGTTTACAACATATGAGTTAAGAATATCAAACCAAGCAGCAATTCTATAAAATCCGTTACATTTTTGCTGTTTTTTATCCTGGAAGATATCGCTTTAAAGCGGTAGCTGGTAGCTGTAGTGTTTTAAAAAATGTAGGTAGCCATGGCAACATAACATTCTCACGTTGTGCTCTTTCGCAACTTAGATGATGAATTGACATGAACTGATCTCAAAATTAGTGAACTGTATTAGAGTGTCACTGGGATGTCTTGATATAATGATCCCGTCACTTAGTTGAAATCCATTGTCAACAAGTCAGTTCCTTGTCAGTTTTTAAAGGTGCGGAACATCAGCAAAAAAGTAAATGTTAAAATGTTTAAGCCTTAAGTGGGGTGTATATGTTACAGGAAGTATCCGATTTCATGATATATTAGTTTAGACTAGGATATATTAGAGCTTGCTTGCCCTTGTGAGGACGTTTGCGTATTTACTAGGACGTACTAGTATTGCCCGGTAGTATTTAGGCTAAACTAGTATACCTCATCCATGAATTATTAAGTTTTAATTTTGATAAATATTTGCGCCTACGAATTTCGATAGTCAAATGTTGTAGTTTTGGTTAATTATTTTAGTTAGTCAACTAACCCGTCCTAACTAACCCACATTAACCCTAACTAACCCAAACTACAACATTTGGCTATCGAAATTCATAGATGCAAATATTTATCAAAATCAAATTTTAAAACTAATATTTCTTCTATTCTAACATCGATCAGGGCATACTAGTTTAACCTAAAAAGTAACAAACAATTCTGGCACATCCTAGGAAATACGCACGCGTCCCAAGAAGAGCAGGAAGCTTTAATTTGTCCTAGTCTGAACTAATATATCCTGAAATCGGATACATCCTGTAACATAATGATTAGTAATTTTCAATTCCTTCTATAAGCTCATGCCAGAAACACAAGCAGCAACATGGTAGTTAATTTAATTTGTTTAGTATTTCATCCAAATCAGCTTTTGTAATTTTTGTATCAAAATCAATGGTTGTTTCCATGGACCAGTTAATCCTTTTGCTATGACCATTCACTAACGATTTTATCTTTTTGTTAGTAGTACTCATACATAGAACATAGTTTAACCTCGTCGCACGAAGGAACTGTTATTATTTGCATGTCTTATTTTTTGCTTTTGCTGGTAATAAATTTAAATGTGGAATGGCTGAAAATAAATATAAATAGATGTTGATTTAGTTTAAAGAAATAATTTTTATTCTAACTTTAACCATTAAAAATTTTAAGTCTAAAGGAATTAAAAGTTTGTAAAAAAATTACCATCTTTCTTAGCCTCTTTGGCCTACCGCTTAGTATTTTTTCTTGCACGGCATATTCGTATAGTCATCAATAATAAAATGTTTGCTACATATTTTCTTGTGATTTGTATCAAATTTGTCCTCTCTATGGATCACTTGATGATAGCACAAATATACCATATCATCTCGCAAAATAAAATATTATTTTAAATTAACTTCACTTTCCAAAGATTAAATTTCTTCTTCTTCTTCTTCTTCCTTCTTTAATCTAGGGGGATCGCCTGTTTCTTTTCATCGTCCCTCTGCCTATTGCACTGCTAAGTTGTCGCTCCATTGTCTTCAGGGGCGTCCTAAACTCCTGCGACCCAATGGTGATTTGTCGCCTGCTGTTCTGACTATTCTTCCATTGTCCATTCTACTGATGTGCTCATTCCACTTCCTCTTCCTGCCGAGTACCCACTCATTAATGTGTTCTATCTTGCATGTCATTCTTATATTTTCGCTTCTTTCTCTGTCCAAGGGCGTCTTTCCAGTTATTCTACGAAATACTCTCATTTCGGTTGTCTCTAAAAGTCGTTTAGTTCTCGCTGTATCTGGTCGAGTTTCTGCCGTGTATGTCATAGTTGGTCTTACTATTGTCTTGTAAATTCTTGATTTGGTTTCTATTTTAATGTTTTTATTTCGCCATACTGTGTCATATAAGCATCCTGCTTTTCTTGTTGCCTTCGTTGTCTGTTCTCTTACCTCCGTCTCAACATCACCATACCCTGAGATTTCTATGCCCAAATACTTGAATTTCATTTCCTGCTGGATAACTTTGCCTTCAACTTCCAGTTTGCACCTTAATGGCCTTTTTGGATGTCGTCATGCATTTAGTTTTTTGTGCCGATATTATTATATTAAGTGATTTGGCGGTGCAGTTGAATCGATGTAATAGTCGCTGCAGAGCGTCTTCATTTTCAGCAACTAGTACTGTGTCATCGGCATAGCATAGAACAGTAATTTCATGGTCACCCATTCTGTACCTCTTCAGTAAACGTACTTTTCTTATTACTTCGTCCATAATGATGTTGAAGAGAAGAGGGCTCAGGGAATCCCCGTGTCGAATACCACGGCCCACAGCTATTGGTTCGGTCATGATCCCATTTATTTTTGCTAAGATTAAATTTAATTCAAATTAATATTGCCTATTAATGCCGTACTGACTCGATTATAGACATATAAGTTATATGTCTATTGATTCGACAGCGCTTTAACATTCACAGTCTGACTGCCAGAAAAACTATTTCAGATATATTATTTTGTATAAAATAAATAAAAATGTGAGGACAAATTGTTCACAAAATTATCCTATTTGTAGAATAGCAAAACGTGGTAACGCTTATAAGTAACATTTTAGATTTTTTTCCACATCATTTTCGAATGGCAAGAAAATTTTAAAAGAAAAGATTCTATAGCTGTTTTTTTGAGTGGGTGTAAATTCGGTCCCATTCATTTTTATTATTCTTATAAGTATGTAAATGGGGGATCTACGTTTTGTGGGGCCCTACGCGTTTTGATAATTTTTGGGGCTTTTTACGTAGATAGCATTTATACATGAAAGGGAAAATCTAAAAATCCCATGCTTCAAATTTCTTTGACCATGACCTTATAGATTAATTTGCTTCTGAATTTAATACTTATGCGACATAAAAAATCTAACCAAAATTTCCGGTCTAACCAGTGTAGACATAAATCAATATCTTGGCATTTCTGTTTATATGCCCATAGTATACATGCCTAACTTCCTAACTATCGCAACTTTTAAAGTAATTCGGTGTCATTTGCTCAAATAAAAAATGTCACGAATGAAAAAAGATTTGAATTTGTAGGAAAATCCCTGCATTTTAATGATAACATAAATCTAGATAAAAATTATCCACACTATGACTGCCTAAATAAATTGCGACCAGTAATTGATTATTTGAATTAAACATTTCACAATATTCTACTGGAAGAAAAACTTTCTGTTGATGAGCAAACCTGTGCTTCGAAGTCAAGACATCACATGAAAGAGTATATGCCAGCAAACGTCTCATTGTATGTGGCGTTAGTGGATTTTCCATACAAATTTGAAATTTATACTATATTATAGAAAAAATTGCGCATTAAAGGCATAAAATAGTGCCCTAGGAGAAGATTTTTTTAAGCATCGTCACTGATATTGATAAAAAAAAATTATAGGGGCCCCTGCGGGGCCTACGCTGCTTGAGGCCTTATGCTTCAGCGTACTAAGCGTACTGGTTAATCCGCCACTGACATAAATTGAGTTCCGTATATCTAAGGTGTAAAGATGGTATTTTACTCTTAGTTGTTCATTCTTGTTTACCTGAAAATAATTAGTTTATTCTAATATAATTTCAAAATATAAAACACCACAATTAACGTATGCCCGCTCCGGGGCGCAACCAACAAAAACTAACTCAAGCTAACCTACTGATTGATATGGATTTGAAGCCTGGGACCGAAAAAACCCTGAGACTGAACTTACGTTGAAATAAGAAACCGGACTCAATTTACGTTTTCCCGTTTTTTGTTTGTAATTTCGTTTTATTATTTCTTGCCCATTTTACTTTTATTACTATTTTCTTATATGTAATTGCACATAAACTATATATGGTTGCAGATAAACTATAGGGCTAACGTAAAGGGATTGTCTCGCTTTAATGCTTTTGAAGACGCTGTATCATGTCAAAATGTTGTATGTTGATTTAATACTACGGATACTTCACTAGGTTCCAACCTGTTTGTATCTCTAATATCCACCAAATAAATAAATAGCCTCAAAACCACCGACTTTACTTCGCAATTAAAAAAAAATTGAGCGAGTCTGCTAGTACTCGAGACACTGATGTGTAAACATATGTCCTATATCGACATCATGGACATGAAAATCTAATACCGTCCTAGCGGCAGCTTTTAGAAGCGCCATCCACTTCAGTCTTTACAATCGCGGCCGTCCTGGATTAGCTTGCTCCTCAATGCGCATGGGTTGTGATGTCACAACAGTTTACGCATTTCCGTCCCATTTGCCGAGATTTGCCCTCATACCGCCATCAATCAATCAATCAACTTTATTCATGTGAAAATACAAAAAATATTTACATACGTCAATTTAAAATACATATAAACCTGTATCTATACTAAATAGTTTTATAAAATACAATATAATAATGAACATACAAGACTGTATAAGAGCATACAACTTACAACAGATTAAAATCACAATTTAAGTACTCAAATAGACCTGACTTAAACACTTTACAACATATTAAAATCATAATTAAAATATGTGTCAAATGAGTAAAAGGCATTTTGAATTAGCTGCTTCCTAGTTTTATCCTTAAAGTTTTTTAAAGATAATACTCTAATGTGCCTCGGTAAATGATTAAAAAAATTTATAGCCCAATATCCCGGACCGTCCGTCCTGACGCCTCCCTAGACGTCAATATGATGGCACTAAATTTTGTTTCGGGTATTATGGCTATGGATACAATCATGGGTCTGGAAAAGTTCAGCATTCATCACTCATCCACATATACGCAAGGTACAGTCATCACTCTCCATTCTACATACACATGCTTACAGTGTTCCCTGTACCCCAATCTTGACATCATTCGCATAGCTTTTCTTTGCAGATGAAAGACTCGATGCACCCCAGCTGAATGCCTCCAAACGACAATCGCATATGCAATATCAGTATGGAATATTGCAAAAAAAGATGTTCGAAGTATACTGACTCAACTGACTAAAACGCTTCGAAAAATATTGGGAAGAACATAAAGACTTTTGTGAGTTTGTTGGCTAGGTTATTTATATGGTTTCCCCACTGAAGTTTGGGATCCAAAGTTACACCAAGAAATTTAACTTGAGAAGCATTTTGAATGTTAATCTCTCTCATAGAGAAAACAACACTATTTCTTTTGTCTGCATTTAGTAGATGTTTACACATAAAAAATCAGATTCGTTTTAAATTGCTCCTTATCTCTAGAAGTCTGCAATGGTCTCATTGACCATACCTATGGCAAGTAGAAGAGCGAGGGAAAACATTTAAAAAGAACATCAATTTTTATTGCCTCTAGACTTGAAATGGACCCAGAAGTCTACCAACGAGATATTTTAATTAACAGGAATTGACTAGTTCGCGGACTATTATTATGCTTTCAACAAGACGTAATAAACTGTGGTACAGGGTCTGGTTATAAGTTGGCCACCGCTATAACTAGTTGATTTGACGTTTGTGACAAAAAGGTCAACTGTAAATGTTGTAGGGACTTTTAAGAAGTTTTTAATGAATTTTATTTCTGGTGTCTCAAAAATATGTAGTGAAGCAATGCTACCTTTTTTAACGAAGCGCCTTGTATATTATTACATATTTGGATTATGCGTAAGATTCTAAGCTGTCATTTACATATCTTCATCTATTTTTCAAATAACCCAAGTGATTTTTGTCTTCCGACTTTCAGAGGATATTTTACACACAATAATTTGATTTTTGCAACAGCCTGAGAATCGATATATCAGGCCTATAAAGTGTTTTAATAAATAAAGATATAAATTAGGGAACCCTGTTTAGTGCTTATGCTGTAATATTTCCGTTTATAGATGTATTATTCTGACATTTATTTTAATAAATATTATTTGAATTTCAATATGTAGAATAGAATATTTAGACGGGTATTGTAGAGGTTAGTCGATTGTTCAATGAATGTTCAACACAATCATACATTTCTTCAACACACGCAGTTGAAATAACAATAATAATTCTCTTTTTTAGCAGTTGGGGGAAAGCGGACGATATGGTACTGCATATATTTGTTTGTTTTTTGTTCAGTCCTGCTCTACATATTTATTTGTGTCATTATAAAAATGGGCCATGGGTATACCATCATCTTTCTGGTCAAAACAAACTGATTTTAAAATATCGTTTTGTTATGAAACAAAATCTACGTACTTTTGCTACTACAAAATAAAAATAAAAATACCCAAAATAGCGAGTTAGTAGTATAACAAAGATATGTGATTAATACAATAATTTCTAATTTTTATTTTTTAGAAATCTGAACCAATCATTATCCCCAAACACGAGAGGAAGAGATCGATTTCTTGTTGTTGCTGTTGTGGAGACATCGAAAACAACCGAACACCAAAAACTGTCCTTCATTCCCAAAGTTACGATTCCTTTTCCAGACCTGTGCCTTTAAATAATAGACTTAACTCGTTACCCTGTGATGCTAATACTCCCAGATGGATAGTACAAAGCACTGATGTAAATAATGGAGAGATAACAAGATATAGTTGTAAATATTTAGTTCTAGCTTGTGGTACATATGACTCGCCTAATAGATTAGAGGTTTTCAAAAATGGAAATGATCCTGATTGGCTGGTTCATGATTTAAGAAGTTTAGAAATAAAGTTAGATCAGAAGTTAAAAGATGGAGAGGGTATGGACCCAGTTCTGATAATGGGTGCAGGTCTCAGTGCTGCTGATGCTGTGATGGCTGTCAGATCGAGAAACATTCCTGTTATTCATGTGTTTAGAGGAAGTTCGGCAGAATTTACAAAGCAGTTGCCTGAAAATATGTATCCTGAATACCATAAGGTATATCTTTATATCACTATACATTTTTAAGACGTCTGGCCAATCTTTTTAAATGTCCTTTGATGATATTAGTGTGATATGCACTATACTAAATATTAAAAGTATTCTTTTGTCTATTTCGTCACACAGGAAAAAAAGAAAAATGCTTACACCTACATTATTTTTCTGTTCTTTGTTTTTACTAAAAAAAAAGGTGACTTTTTTACAGTATTAATATTTAAGGCCTTGTCATCTTTGTAACTGTCCTCAAATTTTAAATTCTACTTCTCGATCAGACGACGTGATGCAGCATTACCTCCTATGATGCAATACAATGTGTCAGTTAGGCTACTTTTGTCTTGTATATTTCGAACGTGTATATTCTAACAATCATCTATTAGGTGATAATCTCCATTTCGTTCCATGCCAAATCTAGTTGAGAGTATACTACTTTAATTAGCTACAAATTTCATTCAAATGGGGTAACTGGGAATAAGATAAAATGGCTCGCACGTTGTTTTCTTACTTATTCATATTTTATTGAACCTTGTTAACTTTCGATCTGATAAGACGGAAGTTGACATCATAAATATCATAAATAGAAAATAAATTTTTAAACAAAAGTTATGTGGATATTAGAAAGGTATATACTTTTAAAATAATTTTATATTTATTTATATTTAGTAAGAAGCGTAGCACGCCAAAATTGTGAGTTTTAAATAGCATAGTCTATATATTATTCAATATTTTAATACATTTATTTCACAAATTGTTTTCGAAATATTGACTACTGATAATTGACATTTTGGACAATTTGGAAGGTTTTGAGTTAGACAAAGCGGCTTGCACTTTGCTAACAATAATTTCTAGTTTAGAGGAAGTCGCCGAAAACTAGAAAAAAGTTACGTCCGGCTAAACCGGAAGTTATTGTTAGAAGATAGAAAAATGAAAACTAAGGCAGGAAAGTGCACGTCGTTTTGTTCTTGTTGTATATTCCAATATTAAGATGCTTTATGGTTTCCCTTATAGGTAATAAATTACATAAGTATGGGGCCTGTACACTTCAGCATATAGTATATCTTAATTGCTTTGCTGAAAGAAATCGGATTATTATGTTACACTTCTTTCGGTCTGTGACCATACGAAAATACTTATCGTAGTTTGGGTTAGTCGTTTCTTAAGACTCTATAGGCATAGCACGTTGTATTCCTTTATTAGTTTTAAACAGTAAACCTTCGTTTAATTTACTTTTTGGGTTATTTCTTAATCATTCATTCCCTGCATCGTCAAATTCTGACAGGTTATGGGCCCAGGGCTTGCAAGAGTGGTTTAAGAAAACGCGATAGTTCTGTATTGTACGAGGTTGTGCGTTTGTGTCGTCGTCGTAATAAAAAATAAAATGTCGGTAAACGAAAGTTTAAATTTCGGAATGAGTGTTGAAAAACTTGGCCGTGAGAATTATAGCGACTGGAAGTTCCAGATAAGTGCGTTATTAAAGTTAGACGGACTTTGGAACTGTATAACTGGACAGTGGGAGCCTACGGTGGATGATAATACAAGAACGCGTCGTGAAGAGAAAGCTCTTTCAAAAATAACTCTTTCTCTGGACAAGTCGGCGTTTCCTCAGGTGATGCAAGCGCAAACTGCTAGCGAAGCGTGGAAAGCTCTTGAAAAAGCATTTGAAGACAAAGGACTTCATAGGCGACTAGGTCTACTTAGGAATTTGTGCTCCATAGTTAGAGAAGTTTGGCACAATGGAAGAGTATGTCAACGAAGTCATGTCTTTGTCCCAAAAACTTTCATCAATTGGAAAACGGGTAGATGATGAGTTTTTAGGCGTTATCATGCTGCAGGGACTGACAGTGGACTACGAGCCAATGGTTATGGCACTGGCAAATTCAGGTGTGGACATAACGTCGGACTTCGTTAAGACGAAATTACTGCAGGACAAAAAATAGCAGAATAGCAAACATACTGGTGACTGTGCACTTGTCGCAAAGAATTTTAAAAAATCTGCATGGTGCTGGGGCTGTAAACAGAAAAGACATTATAAAAATTAATGCTCTCAAATGAAGAAGAGTCCTCCAGATAATTCTGAAAAGGCAAACAAAAATAAGAATAGCCAAGGTGGACGGAAAGCTTTGTTCGCGACAGCTTTAAGTATCAATAGTATTGATGAAACAGCCTGGTATGTTGATAGTGGTGCCTCTTCCCACATGACTGGAAACAGAGAACTTCTTTCCAACCTAACGGATGAAGATTCGGGGCAGGACGTATTCGTGGCAAATAATTCTAAACTGTCTGTGAGTGGAACTGGCAATAGTATTGTGAAGTTGAAACAGAATGGAACTGTACAGAATATATCAAAAATTAAATATGTACCAAATCTGTCAGTGAACTTGTTGTCAGTGAATGAAATGGTTTCAAAGGGAAATTGTGTGCATTTTGACACAGAAGGATACAGAATAATTGATGAAGGTAACTGTAGTATGAAGGGAGAACCTGTAACTACTGCAGCAAATAGCAAATGTGAATGGCTTGTATAAACTAGATGGCATGAATGTGTTTGCGAATGTGGTGAAATCTCTAGATTCTCAGATGCTATGGCACAGACGCCTAGGTCACCTTAATCATTATAGTATGGCGTTGTTGAAAAATGGTCTGGCCACTGGTGTTTTGTACAATGAAAATAAAAATCCAGAATACTGTGAAAGTTGCATTAAAGGTAAGCAGGCCAGAAAACCTTTCCCGTATAAAAAGGATAAACAAGTCACACAAAATAAACTTGACTTGATCTATTCAGATCTTTGTAGGAGCTATGGAAGTGGAATCATGGGGTGGCAAAAAATATATGTTTACCCTGATTGATGACAGCACAAGGAAAGTATATTGTTATTTTCTAGAACATAAAAGTGAAGTTCCAGACATTTTCAAAAACTTCTGCTCCATGGTGGAAAACCAAACAGAACGAAAAATAAAGATTCTGAGAACCGACAATGGAGGGGAATACTGCAACGAGCGTTTGGGGAAATTCCTCAAATATCGGGGAATCAAACATGACCAAACAATCCCCTACACTCCACAGCAAAATGGAGTGGCTGAATGTTACAATCAAACCATACTCGAAAAAGCACATTCAATGCTCATCGACTCAAATAGTCCGAAGCAGATGTGGGCAGAAGCTATCAACACAGCAGTTTATCTTTTGAACCGTTCACGAACTAAGAGAATATGTGGTGAAACTCCTGAAGAGAAATGGACCGGCAAAAAGGTAGGCTTGAAACATCTGAGGATTTTTGGATGTCAAGCTTATGTTCATATACCCGATGTGAAAAGAAAAAAACTTGACGACAAAAGTAAAGAGTATATTTTGTGGGGTACTCTGAAACAAGTCCTGGATACAGGCTATTAGACCCAAGTAACCATAGTCTAAAAATAGCCAGAGATGTTGTGTTTTTGGAAAACAAGCTTTCAGACGACCCATCGAAGATTTCCATTGCACCAACTACATCAGAAGTTCTTCCGTTGAAGATAACATATGGGAATGAAGGTGATGATGCTGACTTAGAAGATATGCCAGCTGAGGCCCCCATCTTCAAGAAGAAGAAGTCAATCCAGAAGAAATCAGTGATGTGCTAGTTGGTGAAAACGAAAATGAGTCAAAAGAGAGTGAAAGTGAAAATGTTGAAAAACGTGTAATAAGAAAACAGGACAGGTATGGTGACTGTATTACTAATTACGACTCTGATTTTGCTATGTTAACTATATCAGATGAATTAGAGCCAACAACCATTTCCGAAGCATTGTCAAGTTCACGAAGTGTAGAATAGCGAAAATCAATTAAAATGAACTTGAAGCATTCAAGGCAAACAGTGCTCGGGAATTGGTCGATAAACCTAAGAATAGAAATATTATTAAAATAAGTGGGTTTTTAAAATTAAAAGGAATCAGAATGGAGATATAGTGACTTATAGAGTAGATTATTCTGAAACTGTTTCGCCAGTTATCAGATTTAGTAATTTGAGGCTATTATTAGCAATGACAGCTGAATTAAACTTAGAGGCTGATCACTTAGATGTGGAAACTACTTTTTTAAATGGGGACATTGACCAAGAAATCTATATGAGTCAACCAGAAGGTTTTATAGAGTCAGGGTCAGAAAACAAAGTTTGTCGATTAAAAAAAGCTATCTATGGGCTTAATCACTCCACCAAATTATGGTATGAAAAAGCATATCATGTATTATTAAAGTTAAATTGTGTGCAATCAATAATAGAGCCATGTATTTTTTTTTTTAATTTTGCGGATTCCATTATAATTATAGCACTTTATGTTGATGACTTTTTTATTTTCTACAATGATCACCAAGAGGCAAAACATTTAAAAATTGAATTAAATAAGCATTTTCACATTAAAGACCTTGGGCCAATCGCGAATATTCTCGGAATAAAGGTTGATCGAGATCGTTCAAAAGGCGAATTAAAAATTAGTCAGGAAAATATATATTGAGAAGGTACTTGATTAGATTTGAAATGTCAAACTGTAATACGGTATAGGTACTCCGTTAGAGCAAAGTCAAAAATTGTCAGTTGTTGGAGAATTTGTTGATGTACCGTATCAGCAATTCATAGGATCTATAATGTATCTTGCAGTTTGCATAAAACCAGATATTTCTTTTTCTGTTTCTTTTCTAAGCCAGTTCAATAATAGTCATACTAAAGACCATTGGGTGAGTGCTAAAAGAGCGGTTAAATATTTGAAAGGAACAAAAGATATGGGAATTATTTTCAAAAAATTAAGTACACCTATGGCTGCTTTTATGGATGCTGACTGGGCCAACAATGAAATCGATAGAAAATCATTGTATGGCTATATTTTCATGTTAGCGGGATGTCCAGTATCCTGGGAATGTCAAAAGCAAAAAACTATAGCTTTAAGTTCCACCGAAGCTGAATATATCGGTATATGTGAAGTAACAATAGAGTCATTGTATTTAAAAGCGCTATGTGTAGAAATATTAGCGCAAATGACAATTGTAGTTTCTTAAATCTTCGTTTGCCGATGACTATCTTTAACGATAACCAAAGTGCGATAAAATTGTCAGAAAATCATATTTTTCACAAACGCACTAAGCACATACATGTTAAATATCATTTTATTCGTGATAAAATAAAAGAAAATGATATTGAGCTTTCATACATGCCGACAGCAGAAATGATCGCAGACATGTAACAAAATCATTGAGTTGCAAAAAACATAAATTCATTTGTAATGAAATAAACTTGAAATAGTGTTACTGCGAAAAATATTGTTTTTTAGGTATGTTAGAATCATTTTTTTTTTATTACTATTTAGAAAGCACCTTTCATATTGAGGGAGAATGTTGTATATTCCAATATTAAGATGCTTTATGGTTTCCCTTATAGGTAATAAATTACATAAGTATGGTGCCTGCACACTTCAGCATATAGTTTATCTTAATTGCTTCGCTGAAAGAAATCTGATTATGTTACACTTCTTTCGGTGTGTGTGTGACCGTACGAAAATACTTATCGTAGTTTAGTCGTTTGTTAATATTCTATAGGCGTAGCACGTTGTATTCCTTTATTAGTTTTAAACAGTAAACCTTCGTTGAGTTGACTTTTTGTGTTATTTCTTAAACACTCATTCCATGCATCGTCAAATTCAGACAGTTCTAAGTCAAACCGTTAGATTCTAGAGAATTTTCCAAAATGTCAATTTTCAGTGGCCAATATTTCGAAAACAAATAAATTTAGGGATAGAAAATACTATACGAATTATTCATAAAAAGTTTTGTTTAGAAAATTGAATAATTATAGATTATGCCATTCGCTTCTTTGAGAATGGCAAGAAATCAAATGATATTTGTATTAAGTACATATTTTTAGGTTCGCCAAATGATGACCGATGGAGGTTCTACTTACCCACTCTACAAAGCATACCCAGAACATTCACTCACGGATTTTGACGCCAAGTCCCAGACTCTAAAATTAACATCCACAGCAGGAGACGAAGTTAAATTGAGGGTGTCTTTTGCAGTTGTGTTAATTGGATCTAGACCAAATCTGTCCTTCCTTCCAAAGGATATGAAATTAGGCGTTTTCCCTAATAGAGACATTGATTCAAAAACTAACCCGGTCAATGTCGATCCGATCACCCACGAAGTCATCGGACACGAGGGATTATTCGCTGTTGGACCATTAGCTGCTGATAACTTTGTCAGGTATATTCCTGGAGGTGCAGTGGCCGTTGTTTCAGAGCTATATAAAAGGTGTAATTTAGTAGAATGTTAATTTATTTTAATCGGGCCGGACTGAATTTGAGGTGCATGAAGTACCAGTGGTTCTCTCTGAATGGACCCCCCAACGGTAGATCTAGAATTTGACTCACGAGTTGTGATACATTCCAAATAGCTATATGTATTTTCAACATGCATTTTTTAGTGTCGCCTTATTGAATTTTACTATATAGTTCAAAAGACCCGGTAGATATTTTTTTAAAGCTGGATGCCAATAACTTATCTCGATCCAAAAGATCACACATCAAGTTTTCAGATATGTGTGCAATAATTGCGATACAAATCCGCAACTGTGATGGTTAAAGTAGTTAGGTGACTTTTTCCCGACCGGCACCGACCAAAAAACAAAACAGACGAAACCAATTTCAACATTATTAACAATATTAATGTAAGCGTCGCTTACTAATGTAAGCTACGCCTACACTAGTAAGCGTCGCGTTTTAGCATTAAGTCTAAAAAATAAAAGATTATGAATACTGAGCCTTGTTAAATAAAAACTCGCTGATCATAAGAACTATGCACGTAATTGCAATTCGACGTGGCGCGTAACTTTTGGTATCGTTTGCTGTTGCGTTTGCACGTTTATAAATAACTACTTACATTTTCGAATAAAATAGATACCATGTGGTAAAATCAAACAAACTCACCACTGGAATTCTGAAATCGGAAAACGCCCTGACACAGTCCGCTACCATATAACCAAAAAATAAACACGACACTTAATTAAAGAAGCATGTTGGAAATAAATATAAATAGTAATTTTTAGTATCTAATACTGACTGCCGATCGTTATTTACAAACAAAATATTTCTTTGGTAGTATTCAGTCTTACTCTTGCCCCCCTGGGAGTGAGAGAACTTCAACCCCCTCCCCATCTCCTTTAAAATTTGATTTTGGTATAAAGTTGTGATGCATTTTATGGAAAATACTGGGAAACTTGCAGGTAACTTGTAGAACCAGTCAGGTCCTTTTAGTGATAACCCATTGTTAGGGAAAGCAAATTTAGAAAGTCTGAGAAAGTTGCGAAAATTGTTAGCGACGTGATGCTATTGATGCTAATCATATTCAAGTTTCTCAAAAAACGTTTACTAGTCGATAATTGTTGAATATACAATTTTCACGAAAATTTCCATTAAAATTATTTCTGTTATCTGAACTGTGATGAACTAAAAGCACATGAGTAGGAGTAGTAGGACTAAGTTATGCCTCATCATACATAAAATCAAATATAAGGCGCCGTGACGAGCAGCTTGTTTTTTTCTTGCTCTTTTTAAATAGCCTCCCGTTATGTCAATTTATTTTTTTTATTATTTCTGATGCCGATTTTACTTGAAAATGAATTGACTTGAAGAATTTCGAATTTAAATATCGTTAGGCATCATTAATTCACTTGTTTTTGCAGATGTTTTCAAAATATTTTCTTTTATGTGGAAAATATGAGTACTAATAACCTCAGTGGTACCACCAAGTTTCTAGGGAATAGTTGTCCTAATAGCAGACTGAAAAAAATAATCTCAATAATGTTAATAATAATAATAATAATAATAATAATTATAATAATGACAATAATAATAATAATAATATGCTTTATTGTTCTAAGATCTATATCTCATTGACAAAGCTGTCTAAAAAAAGAGACACAAAACAATAATACAAAACAGTTTTAGTATCTACACATGTAAAGTTGATAATAACTCAATAAGTTAGGTAACTCATAAATACAATTTAAATAAAACGTAGTCAAATCAATAATCAGAGTCAAAAAAGACAAGACAGTACCATTATATACATCTACAATATAATATATACCTTTACAATACAAAGAAAAATACACTTACAGCCTATATTTCTTATGCATCGGACATGCAGTCTCTAATAATAGAACACAGCATCGGGTTAAAACTTTTTTCTTTCTTAACAAGGGGCGACAAGACTCCCTCACATTAAGCTTGCATAGACTCCTAATTGCCCTCTTTTGGATAATAAAGATACTATCAAAATCAAACAATTGTTTGGAACAAGTTCCCCAGAAGCATATACCAAACCGAAGTTGCGACTCTACTAAAGCAAAATATGTCACTCTAGCTGCATATCCATCCAGTTCACTACAAATGACCTTTATGACATAGCAACCCCTAGACACTTTGGAGATAAGATGTCTCACATGAGCCTCGAACCTCAACTTATTGTCCAAATATATTCCCAAAAACTTGTTTTCTGACTTATTTAGTAAAGTATGGTTTTCAATGTTGATATTGGAAACATTACCTCTAAAGGACATAACATGTTTTAGCTACATTTAGCCACATTTTATTTGCATCACGCCAACTTTTTATTACCGTTAAGTCTCGATTTACAAGGTTCCTAAATCTTCTTGTTTTCCGCCTTTCCAAATTATTGTGGCATCGTCCGCAAAAATTGTAAACTTTCCAGAAATTTGAAGATTAGTAAAATCAAAGAAGTAATATTTCCTGCGGGACGCCACATCCTAACCCCTGCCTTTCAGATAAAGCATTTCCAATGGAGACCGACTGTTCCCTATTTGATAGATAGGATGCAAACCACATTAGACTTTTACCCCTAAAACCATAAAGTTCCAACTTCCGCAACAGTGTTCCATGATCCACACAGTCGAGAGCCTTAGATAGATCTCAGAATACCCCCCCCCCCCCCCCGGCCGTCTATCCATCATTAAGTGTCAGATAAAGTTCTTCAAGAAGAGCAAGAACTGCATTATTTATACCCCTACCCTTCTGAAACCCAAATTGCGAAAAAGGCAATATCCCACGAACCTCCAGAAAAGATACCATACGTTTTTTAACTAGTTTCTCTATGATTTTTGATAGAACTGGCAGAAGAGTTACAGACCGATAGTTTAAGGGGTTATCGTGATCTCCTCCCTTGTGAATAGGTATTACATACGCGACCGTTAAGCTACTCGGAAATGAGCCCGCAGTAAAAGAGCAGTTATTTGCCTCCGCAACGCTTCAAGGGCAGTATGTAGGTGAATGAGAAATGCCTTGATTGAGATACCATCGTAACCTGGAGCCTTATTAGACCCAATGTCCAGTGGAATCCTCTTAATTTCGTCAGTGGAAGTAGGAGCAAAAAAGAAGGAATCGAACACTCGCATTCCATTTCAAAAAGTTAAGAAAGAGGTATTGCTTTTCAGAGCCTTGGTCATTTTGGCAGCTACAGTTACATAAAAATTATTTAGATCATCTGGAGATAATTGCAAGTCACTGCAATACCCCTTCCGCATGATTCCCCGAAGCTCATTCACAATGTTCCAGGACTCTCTTTGCTTATTTCCTGACTGAGTAATTCTATTTTTATAGTAGAGTTGCTTAGCTGTGCTTAACAATTTTCCATAAATTGCCCGGTATTTAGCATAAAACGTGTTAACGAACATATCATTTATATAAAATTTTCTTATGTAATGCATTGATCTAGGATTTTTTGCAGCCCTTTGATCACCCATAGCTTCTTGGGTTTTGATTTTATTTTGCGAAATGGGAATGCAATATTGAAATACCGCACAGCATGGAATGAAACTCTTGTATGGGACACTGATTCTCCAACACACTATACCAGTCCGAAATCACAAAGCTGCGAAAACCTAGCTTTCTCTTTTATAGAGTCTGCCCCTTGCTCCTCTATTTGGTCATTAAAAATGTTAATATTTTCAAAATGGTATTCACGAGAAAAATCGTAAAGACCATGTCTTTGTTCCTCCAATAGTTGCAATCTTTCTTCCAAGTAACTCCGATCCTTGAGCAATACTTCATCCTCAAATGTGTTCAAAGAGACTTGTAGTTCCTTGTTACATCCCAAGACATTCTCTGTCTGTACCTTAGCATCGCTGGATGAGCACTTCGTCTGACAATGGCGACTTCTCTGAAAGATAAGACAAGACAAATGAACCTAATGCATTATGTTAAGCATTGCTATTCACTGAAAACAAGTCAACTGGACCAATTTCAAATAATGAATAAGCTATACCCAAATATTGACATATGTTAGATTATGACTTTTTAGATTTGAAACATATTTTAAATTAGCTGATATCAACAGCCGAGCATGGTAAATTGGAAGCGATGGTCATGGCCATTCTAAGCATCGAATCAAACCTTACCAACTGTAGACCTAAACTTTGATAACATTAATAATTTTTCTGAAAGAAAAAACACGACAGAAAACTAAGTCTAAAGTTTTGTTTCTTCTATTTTAGTGCGTCTTCTTTTTGCTTTTTATTGTTTTATTAGTTTATATATGAGACGCATGGTGTTTTTTTTTTGAATGGGAGAATACTTTGGGCTTTCTTTTTTTTTCGACCATTCTCTGTTTCTTGTTTAACTTTCATCCATATTCTGTCTTATGTAAAGCCATTTTGATTGTTAGCTTTTATTTGCTACTGCACACAAAATTATATAACTTCACAATGGAAGCCCACAACCAAACAAGACAATAATAACCGATTTTCACACTAAAGTTTAAAATTATTAACCAATTAAAATACACTGCTTTTTACTATGTCTTGTCAGCTAACGCATACTCATATGACGAATTCCAAAAGCGGCAAAATGTCCGACCAGGTGTGGGAAAGGACTAAATCTGGCAGTGCTCAAAATTCAAAATATATCCGATTTCTGATTACTTATTATGTAACCACCACCGCCATCAATTTTCTTGCATAATCCAGGAGACACGATACCAATAAGTTAAAGAGTGGTTTCATCTATACTAGAATCTATATCGGATTTAAAAAATACTATTATTATTATACAGAAAGACAAATTTGATGTTCTTTTGTTTTGTAATTGTTTATATTTACACAGTTTCTCATTTACTACCGACGGTGATTGATTCATTTCTCTGGATGAATGTTTTTTTCTTTTCTAAATCTAGCTTAGGTTGTAATCTTGTGCTCTGACGTCCCCTTTTCCTTTCTAGAACATTAATACTCGTGAGTACTAATTTGAATTCTGAAAGTGCTAGGTACAAGTCATTTTGGTGTGACTATATTATCCAGCTGTTTACACAAATCATATCGAGAAAATGGAAAATACCCTCATATAGCATTTTTTGGATCGAATTTGAATTCTGTAGTAGCCCAACATGGAAAAGATCGACTCCTCCCAATATGCATTATACACAGCAACACTTTGTGGACAGGAGATAACTATGTAGCTCTTACTATTTTTTTTGCTACATCTTCTTACTTCAGATGTAGGTTAGCTTCCAGCATTTGTGGAGATTGCTGGCTACTTTTCCCAAAATCGTACCCCTGCCTTTCTTTTTCATGTCTGATTCTTTGAGAAATAGAAAATCATATACACGATTAGCTTTTACTATACTCAGTTATTTTTAGTTAGGTAAGTTAGTAAACAAATTATGAAAAAAGTTTATAATTTAGATTTTTGGGAATGGTTTCAGAGAGTTCTACTTCGACATTACTGCTTACCTACTCCTAGGTCTGGTTGATGGTCTTCAAGAATGGTATTTCCACAACAATTAACGACGTACGAAAAAACTAACACTCTGTGAGGCTTCAAAGGATATATTGTTTTAGAGTCGATCAAACCTTTCTTGGGATTATTTTTCGTCCACAACCAAGTGTTCCTCCTTCGCAAAAATGAACGTATCTCGCAAAGTTTTTCATACTCTGGTTGTCCGTGTGGAATTTGCAGGTTATCATTGAAATTAAAAAATCGTTTAATTTCCTTCAAATCTGTTGCATGTCATTGCACGATCGATGTTAGGAATTTCCAACGATGGATTCCAATAGGACCGGGTAGATGCTAGTTGAATAATTGAAATATAATATATATAAGAATGATACAAAAAAATGTGAATTTCTTTCTTAGATTTATTAGGTGGTTTTTGAGGCCTATTTGGTGCACTGAAGAGGTTTGACTCTTCAGTTATGTAAATAAATATTTCATCGGTGAAAATGAAATTGAAGAATTGGACGCATGGTCCTATGCGGTTCATCTATAACACCCTTTGAATTTCACAAACTCTTCAGAAACTGCTACATACTTATTTTGCCACATAGTTTTTACGCTTTACTTTTATTGTGTTTGATTTTCGCGCAGATGTTGAAGATAAATTGACATCGCTAAGGAAATTTATTTTTATCTCTCGTTGTCTTGAAAACTTTTTGAGACACAATTCATTTTTTCGGTGATCATCATCAGAGGATAAATTATCATCGCCGTTCTCACCAGTCTTTGGAATTTTTACATTTCTTCATACATAAGATGTTCTAGTCTTCTAGTATCCATCTGAAAAAAAAACGAAATTGTAATTATTGTGTCTATAGTCTATTCTTAAAGTAGTGGGAACTCTTCTATTGAACATCATAGAAGCAAGCGTTCCAAATATGAGACAGGTGTTATACTATTTGGGGATAAAATGTTATTTATCTTGCGCCAAAAATGGGGCAGTAGGTGGTAAGGGGTTAAGTTTGCAGTTTGATTTTGTTGCCATTTAATTCAAATTATAACGTAAAATATAAATGCATGCAGGTCAATATGGGAACTATACGTGAATAAGAAGTCTAAAATTTAATTAGCCTCTAGCTATTATAAGCTGATGAGTCACAATTTCAAATCCTCCTACTCATGGTGCTGAATACACTATGTAAATTTTTTCGTACGCGTACATGTGTCTAAGTAAAGTCATAGATTAAAAGTTAAATACTAAATAAATTTACATAGAACTATGCATTATTTTATCTCTTGTAATTCGGTAAATATGAATCTTATATCACTAACCGTTACAATATTGTGTATACTTTATACAATAAAGTATGCTATTTCAGGTTCATAATCTACAGTATACATACCTATTATAAATATAATTTTAAAGACAAAACAAAAAATAAATATTTGAAAAAAATATATTGGGACAATTTAGCTTTAGCAATTATCACAAGTCAATCTAACATTATATTCACGTCTTTATTATTAAGAAAGCGATACACTTTTTGTGAAAAAATAATAGTCAAACTAGCTTGTGATAAAAAAAAAATGGTTAGATGAAGTTTTAAAAAGGAAAAACGTATGGTTAATTTACTCGTTTCCAAAAAATCATACGTAGGCACTCTTCATCAACCAAAAAAAAAAAAAAAACTTGGGACCTATTTTTTACGGCGTGATGGGTATTTAATGTTTTAGTTTATAGTCGAGTGGGATATGTAGTTTTATGCTTCAGAAGTTCACGTTATATTTTTTATAATAGTTTTATATTTACAATAATGTTATGTTGTTAGTTATTAACTTAGAATTGTTTTTTACTGGAAGTCATCCATTCTAGATACCATAGGTTGTTCGTTATAGTTTTAAATATAACCCCATGTTGTCTAAATTGTATGAAGTATCCAGTAAATTAATGCCTTTATTTGATATTTCAAGTAAGTGAGTAGCTGCTTATTAAATTTGTATTTTTCATATATAAATGTCTCAATTTAATTTCCCTCGAAGTGAATGTTTTCTATATATTTTCAATACAATTTATGAAAATTAAATCGTAACTAGTTGACTTTAAAAATAACATTTTATTCGAATTTTCTTAACAAAAATTACTCGAAGTCATTTATCGTCAGTATTTTGATATATTAGGATGATGAGTAGGTACCACATGAGAACTGTTAAGCCCTATTTCATTTTACGCAGAATTCCGCTTTGAGCTATTTTTTGGTTTCGTCCAAAAACGGATAATTTGGATTCATATGTTATTGTATGAAAAAAAACTAATATAATAATACGAAAAGATGTGTGCGTGGCAAGTTATACAGGCTTATTTTAACAGTTGATTATTTTTATAATTTAGTAACATATTTGGATATTTTATACAACGGGTATCTAAAAAATAAGCATTCACAAAAGGGAAAAATTAAATACATATTTAGCTATTCCTATAACATACACTTTATTTTACTTATAATAAGCTTAAAATTTGCTGTAATAAATTTAATTTAAAAAGGTATATTTTTACATAAATAAAGCCCGTTAAAAATGTTCTGATATCTTACTTAGAAATACATATTTTGTTATTTATTACGCGCCGTATAGAATGTATGTGATTAATTTACCTAAGCATTGCAAATTTAAAAAAAAATCCAAGTCACTCTAGTTACACAGGAGTTAGCTAGGTATAGAACACGGAGAATTTTTGAACCTTTGAGCTTTCGCCGTTTCACTTTTGATCAGTAAAGTATTTTACGTAACTATTAAATTATTAAATAATAGTAATAATAAAATATTTATATCAGTTTTTCACTGAATGCAATTGTCTAGGCACATTAATGTACACATTTATATTTTTATTTAAACATGTATTAAACGGTTGTAAGATGAAGCACTTTTAATGTTTCTAGGTAAGGTCAGTTATCTTTATATGCAGCAACTTTTGATAGGAAATATGTCGTTTTCATTTCACCAGAGTTTATTTTTATAGACAAAAATAGTACTTTATTTTAATGTTTATACTCTTTATAATACTGTCGTTGATTTGGTAAATAAATGTGGCACTATACTGTTTTAGGGTTTTGTTTATTTCTTCCTATATTGGTAACATCTCAAATATCTGACAAAATACTATTAAATGTGGAAATCACTAACTGAAATAACATACTATATTTTACATATTTTATTGTTGCTTACTTAAATTAACGTCTCCTTTTTGCTGCTCGGCTAATTTGGCACAGATTACAGGATACAGATTATCGTGCGTTCTGCACCACGGTCCTCGATCATTTTTTAACATCCCTGGAGCAAGCGTATAGAATTTTTGGTCCAACCAAACAAAATTTGTACCTAGCGGTTTGGTCCACAATTGGAGTTTTTTTTAGATGATAACGAAGACACAACGACAAGTGCTAACTCAGGATTATTTTTTTAGGTATGTTATACCCATTAATTGTTGACCATAACTTGTTGTTTACTATAGGGAGAAACAATATACGTGACGTTGTCATCGTTAAAACTAGCATTTCACAGATTTAACAATGAAGTGCAGGTTTCATTACAACGGAAAAAACTCGGGCAATCTGAAAAATATTCGAATGGGTTACTTTTAACGGTTGAAGAGAGAAACAAGGCTTCAAATGTTGGTTTCCCACATAGCAAACTAAGCATGTTTACACCAACATAAATCTACAGATGTGAATATATTTAGTTTCGTATGGATTGGATGAGAACTTCGCTTATCTTTGCTAATAAGATTGATATCGCTTGTAAACAAAGTTCCATCCAGCTGTTCAGCGTGGCTCACGCATCAGTTTTTTACCAAAAGGTTTCTTTTAATTAAAAAGCTTTGTACCTAGAGCAAAAAAGTTCCACAGTGGGAGAGCTAGAGGAACTTTAATATTGCCCAAAAGATTTTTTTACATAGTTGGCAGATGGATTTCATATTTCAACCATGGCTAGGTTGTTTACTCAAATTTTAATTAACCACAATTTTATAGCAAGTTAAAATGATATGAGAAGCTTTTATCATAAACATAAATTATTGCATTTCAAGGAAACATTTATTGCACAAAAAATATAAATATAAATAATGTTATTCAGAATAAGTTTTTATCTTAGTGTGAAAGAACTCTCCTCTCTGGGCATACCACCGATCTTATATGGAGATCGGTGGGGCATACCCAGTAAAAAGTACCATCTTCCCTTGATGCTAGTGACTCTACGTCACTCTTACATCATCCTTCGTTGGCGTTTTGGCCTCTTGTTGTTCTTGATGATTCCATGCAGGGTGTTGTGTTTGTGTGTGTTTGAGAACGTCTAGTGGGTTAATTATTTTTGGGGTTTTTCTATAGTAGTTAGCTACAGTTTTTTAGGGGTTAGTAAGTGTTAGTATTGTTTTTGGTAATTTTTTATTTTTATGTTTTTTATATAATTGTTATGTGTTTTTTAAGTGTTTATTGTGACCCTCTTACGGTGGTTCTCGTAGGCTTTTGAGCCTTGCTCTATCTGGCCGGTCTTCCCCGTCAAATAGTGATGTTATTGATGGATTTGTGTGATTGTGTACTTGTTCCAAGAACCTGACATGTCTGTGTGTTAAGTGTTCATGAATTGTTTCGACTTTTAGATCGGCGTGTATGTTCGTGTTGCGAACGTACCATGGTGCCTTTTTGATTTGTCTTAGTGTTTTGTTTTGGAAAACTTGTAGTTTTTTCTTGTTTGTTTTACTTGTGTGTATGTATGCAATAGCTAGCTATGTAGAAGACTTTGGGCTTGATAACTTGGTTGTAGAGTAATAATTTGTTTTTGATTGACATTGAACTATTTCTGTTAATTAAAGGATAGATGGCTTGCTTTGCTGCAATGCCTATGTTAATTTTGTTTTGAATGTGTTAATTGAAAGAAAGTTTGCAATCTAGGGTTACCCTAGATATTTGACAGTTATGTTCCACCTTATCTCGGTGTTTCCTAGTTTTAAATTTGCTGGTAATCTACGTTTATTGCTAATGAGCATTGATTCTGTTTTATCGTTATTAATTTTGATATTCCAAGTTGCTGCCCAGTCGTCTATGGAATTTAAGTATTGTTGTACGTGAATTTTGAGTCTTGTTGTTGTGTTTTTGAGTGTCGAATATATGCAGATGTCTTCTGCATATATTGAGAGTTATACGTGTGGGTATCTGGGTGCACCCGCTGTGAATAGAGAGTATAACGTTGTGGATAGCGGGGAGCCCTGGGGGACTCCCGCTTCCATGTGTCTTATGGTTGAAAGTTCAGTGTTTATTTGAGTGACGAATGCTCTTTGTTTTAAAAAAGAAGCAATGAGTTGTGTTATAGATAGTGCAATTTGTGAATGAGTCCCTCATGCCACATTTTGTCGAAGGCTTTTCCGATGTTGAGGGCTACAACTGCGGTTGATGTCCGTCTCTGTAGTCGTCTAGTCGCTTCCTCAACAAGTCTGGCAAGCTGGAGCTCCGTTCTGTGATTTTTTCTAAACCCAAATTGTTTATTTGGGATTAGATTGTGTTCTGTTATGTGAGTGTTTAATATGTTTATTATGAGGCGTTCTGTTGGCTTGCTCAAGGTTGACAGTGTCGCCAGTGTTGTGGGAATGTTAGGTTCTTGTTTGGTTTTTCCAGCAGGCTGGAAAGTGTTTTAGTTGTAGTGTCTTGTTTATTATGTATGTTAGTTTCCGTATTTGTTTTGATTAGTGATTTTGTGTTTTTTGATTTGAGTGTATGTTTTCTATTGTTTTGTTTGCTTTGTCTAGGTCATATTTAAGTTGTACTATTTTTCGGTTAGTTTTTCATGTTCGTCTAGTAGGTTTTGGTTTTGTTCTTCGAGTCTACGTATGTAGATATGTTCTTTTTCAAGTTGGTTGCCTTTGATGGTGTGTTTTGCCTTTTCTTTGTGTGTGGTTGAGGATGTATTAGCTTACATGTTGAATTTCCTGCCTAGGATCGCTGTTTTTCCTTGTGGCTGCTCTTTTTACTCCTTTGTCTGCCATTTTTCGTTTGTTGCTGGATCTGTTGCTTTCGGGGCGAGGTATATGCACTCGAAGTACGACCAGTCGCCACTTAGAAGGTTAAGAGGGCCAACGCCTAAACGATTTTTATTGTTTTGGGACAAGTCCCAAACGATTTTTCTTTAATATTTGCAGGCCGGCCGCTGCTCTCGCAGCGGCCGGCCGTCGGGGAGATCACCGGAACCAAAGAAAATTGTAACACTATAATATTCTTTGCCGGACACACGTGTTTGTTTTCGGAGCGAAATTTTAAAGCACGACTTGCTATCGCGGCGAACAGCAAGATAATAATATATGATAATAAGCTATAGAGTGTCAAATAATTAAAGCCAACATTGGGTCTACGTTCAGCTGGATATCCATCATCGAGAGCCCGAAAGAACAAGAGAGATATTAAAGCAAGATACGATTTGGTTTCAAAATCCCGAAATTACAATCTATCTTGCTACAATCAAAGGAAATTCTGTAGTAGAATTTTCTTTGCTACAACTTAAGAGTTGTATTGAGGATACGAATGAGACCTACATGTGCATGTTACATGAGGAAGGAGCTTCTCGTAGAACCATGTCTTCTTCTATATATTGTTAATCGTAGACTGACTGTTAAGAAGTATTTAGTATTATGGTGTGATAATTGCGGGGATCAAAATAAGAATAGGACTTTATTATTTGCATTGATTTTTTTGGTGGCCAATGCTGTTTTCCATACGATTGGACAAATTCTCCGAAGTGGCCATAGCTTCAGGCAGAAAAGTAACTAAAGGATATGTACCGCGTAATAGTAAAATCATGTTGTAGATATGACCTACTATTGGGACCTAAACGAGCAGCGAATGAATATATTGTTACGGCTAGCCTAACAACCATCCGAACGTTTTTGTGCTACCCTATAGAACTTGCCTTGTAGCGTCCCGTGTTTATGTATGAGTCATCGCCGCCCGGCCGGCTGCGAAGATTCAGGCCAAGATTAGCGTTAATCTGAGATTCAGGATCGCTGGAATTATCTCGATGGCCTCGTCGAGATCATATAGAGTGGCGTCGGAATACTTCCCGAATATTCGTGATAGATTTAAGATTATATATAAGCAGACCTAAAGCGAATGTTAGTCAGTCGGAGTCAGTTAGTTAGTTAATCATTGAGTGTTAAAGTCTAAAAAGATATTAGTTTAGTTGGAAAGTTGTAAGACTAGTTTAGAGTGTTAAATTGTAGATATACAGTGATAGATAATAAAGAGACTATTAGTTGAAAATAGTAAAGTTGTAATTTTGTTAAGAACCCACGGGAAAAACGTAACATTTGGTGTCAGAAGTTGGATTGTGAAGGGACCGGACTTTGAAGTATTCTTCGAGGAGAGAAGAGCGCACAAGTACGTCAACAAGAGACCGTTTTGATTGGTGGATTCTGTGAAAAATTTATAACATTCTATGGTCAATACGAGGCAACAAACGGCAGAAATGGAGCAAATAAATAAAATGTACAAGATTAAGAAGATAAAAGGCAAGCGGAACGGAAAGAGGATGAAGGGAGAAGGCAAGCAGAACAAGAACAGCTGCAGAAATGGATGCTGGATGTAATTGTAGGCGAGCAAGGAAAATTACAGAAAATATTGGATGGGCAAAATGAGAAATTTGAAAAAGAAGTAAACAATATACAAAAAGAAGTTGTAACTGTACTAAAAGAAGTAGGAGACGTACAGAAAGAAATGAAAAATCTACAAGCAGAAGTTTCCAGACTAAAAAATCATGGATCCACCGAGAGGGTTTTCGCCACACATATTAAACCTCCACCCTATGACGGTCAAACATCCTGGACAATGTACAAAAGGCAATTTGAAGCCGCTGCTGTTGCCAACGGTTGGAATAATGAAGAAATGGCTACATCACTAGTGGTAGCGCTTCGTGGATCTGCCCTGGAACTACTGCAGACAATTCCCATCAGCCAACAGGGGAAATATGACATACTTGTCTGTCCTGGAGAGACGATTTGGCGACCAACATAGAAGACAGCTCTATCAGGCACAAGTTAAGTCCCGACATCAGAAGCCTGGTGAAAACCTGCAAGAATTTGAGGCAGACATTAGACGTCTCATTCAATAGGCCTACCCGGGAGCGACAGAACAATTTCAAGAGGAACTTGCTGCCCAATATTTCGTGGATGGTATTAGAGATCCAGAAACTCAGAAAATGCCGCGCCTAGCCAAATTTGGTAACAGCAGCGACGTTTTGGGAGAGCTCTGGACTTCGAGGCGGCCTGTAACATCTCTAAGCCAGCAATCAGGGACGTATCCATCAAGGAAGAAAATTTGGTGAACAGTTGTAAACTAACTGAAATGGGCGGTATTTTGAAGAAATTAACCGAAGTTCTTGAGGCCACGGGGAGATTCCGGGAGTCACTAGAAGTTAGGCCATACAACCGTAATCAGTGCTATAGATGTGGCGAGACTGGACACTTCAAAAGGGACTGTCGAGTACAGAGATTCCAGGAGCCAATAGAAGAGAAGCCACATAACCGAAATACATCAAATCAGTGTTATAGATGTGGAAAGACTGGACATTTCAGAAGGGACTGTCGAGTACGGATATTCCGGGAGCCAACAGAAGTTAGACCATGTAATCGAAAGGCTATAAATCAGTGCTATAGATGCGGCAGGACTTGGCATTTCAAAAGAGACTGTCAAGTACAAAGATTCCGGGAGCCACTAGAAGATAGGCCACGTAACCGAAATGTTCCAAATCAGTGCTATATATGTGGCAACATTGAGCATTTTAAGAGTTAGTACAACTACGACCTACAGCTCCATCCAGAGACAACAGCCTTTCAAAGCCAAGTCAGGAAGAGTTGAAACAATATAACTTTAAGGCTAAGCACAGGGAACGAAGATGGCATAGTAATACTGATGCTTTATCCAGAAGGTCATGTGAGGATAATTATGAACATCGCCAAAGAATTGACCAACGAGAAGGAATCACTCCCATTAGGCGAATCAAGTTTAAGGTTGATCAGCAGTGGACCACAGAGCAACTAAAGAAATATCAGCTTGATGATAATGAAATAGCACTACGACTGACAGCTAAGGAAGAACGTCAACTAATACCGAGCTGGAGAGATATTTTAACTAAGGGATCTACTTTTAAATCTCTGTGGGCTCAGTGTGGGACACCCTGGGAGTTGAAAATGGGCTCCTTAAACGAGCCTGGGAAAGCGCCGATGGCAAAGTAGTGAAGACGCAGTTAGTGGTACCAAGGAAGAGGGTATCGGAAGTTCTGGACGAAGTACATAATAGAAAGTTTGGTGCTCATCTCGGAGTTAACGGAATGATTGACAAGATCCGCGACAGATTTTACTGGGTCAACTACTGCCAGGATGTGAAATCATGGTGCCAGCAGTGTTCAACCTGTGCCTCAAGTCAAGGACCCCAGGAAAAATCCAGTGGGAAGATGAAACAGAATGATGTGGGACTACCGTTTGACCGTCTCGACAGTGACCGAATGAAGGCTCGATATAATGTCCAAGCTAACTCTAGGGGATTTCGGATGAACGATAAAGTCTGGTTATATAATCCGCAAAGGAAGACAGGGAGATCTCCCAAGCTAACACCAGTATGGGAAGGACCCTATACGGTCATCAAAAGAATTAATGACGTTGTGTATAGAATTCAGCGTAGCCAGCCCCAGAAGCAAACTGAAAGTTGTCCACCTCGACAGGTTGAAAGCATATCACGGTTATGAAGTAGCTGATCTGGACGATCAGAATTAAGAGGGAGGCAATGTTACGGCTACCATCCGAACGTTTTGAACTTGCCTTGTAGCGTCCCGAGTTTATGTATGAGTCATCGCCGCCCGGCCGGCTGCGAAGATTCAGGATCGCTGGAATTATCTCGATGGCCTCGTCGAGATCATATAGAGTGGCGTCGGAATACTTCCCGAATATTCGTGATAGATTTAAGTTTATATACAAGCAGATCTAAGTCGAATGTTAGCCAGTCGGAGTCAGTTAGTTAGTTAATCATTGAGTGTTAAAGTGTAAAGAGATATTAGTTGGAAAGTTATAAGACTAGTTTAGAGTGTTAAATTGTATACAGTGGTAGATAATAAAGAGACTATTAGTTGAAAATAGTAAAGTTGTAATTTTGTTAAGAACCCACGGGAAAAACATAACAATATTAACACTACTAAGCTAGATATGAATAAAGGAGCAGTGATAACTTATTCAGATAAGCTTCATTTTCCGATCGTGAAGAAGGAGTACAAGTTAATGTTTTAATAAAAGGGAAACTAGCCGAGCTAATATATTGAAAGTGCCATCAGACAGCTAGGTGTCGGAAAATAAAAAGGTATCTCTTCGAAGCATGATTCCTTATCTTCAAAACCCACAACACCAACGTTTTTATAAATAGTTTTCTTTAGTTTTTCTCGATTATTTTATTTAAACTTTTGGATGGCATGCAGGTTATATAGCTCAGATTCGGGAGATCGATCTACGTCAGGTTAGAAGAGATGATAAAGAAGGCACTCCAGTTAAAAACAATAAGCTTATCTATTGGTCTAAGACTTGATAAATATATACTGTACCCGATTACTAAGGTGCGCATGTTCTTTCGATTGAAGAATACGTTTGAATTCCTTATAGGTCTTCGGTCACTTTGATAATACAGTTTTTGTAAGTTGTGTTGTGTTTTTATTTTTGGTTAGCTTTGACTTAATCCACTCAGAGTTTACACTGTACTCTAACTATTTGACAGATGCTGAAATTATCTTTCTTAGAACTTCGACAAATTTATCGTAGATTCGAGATTTGACGTTTACTACTTTAGGTGTAGAGACCGAGTTTGCGCAAACATTATGTGTGCTTGCAAAACTTGGGGTTAGGTAGCGTTGGAAACGGATTACAGAATTCGGCACGGGTAGTAGAAGCTTTTTGCTTAGAAAACGGGTTCCAGTCCTTCGGGGGGAGTCTGGAAAGTCGTGACGGCTGGGCAGTGGCATTTTAAGATCCTTTAAACGAAAAGAGCACTATGTAAAAGTCGACCTCTCCTATTGGTCGATCTATCTCGTATTACAATATGTCGTCGTGATGTAATCACTTTGTGGGAAGAGCCCTCGTGGTTGAGAGGTTTAGATGACTGGGTTTCACCTGGACGGCCCGGGTTCAAACCCCGTTGCTTTTTTTATTTTTTTTAAAAGATTATGTTTCCAAACAGTTTTTTTTTTTGATTTTGGGTATGTCTTGGGTTAGTTTGGGTTAGCACCCGGTTAGTTTCCTTTTATTGTGCTTCCGTAGCGAGCGAAGCGAGCAGAGAGCCATGCGGATCGACCAATAGGAGAGGTCGTTTTTTGCATAGTGCTCTATTTGTGTAAAGGATCTTAAAAGGCGTCGTAGCCCATAAAAACTCACTTGGACACCTCCCGATCAAGGACGGTCTTGACAAGGAGAGAAGTGGGAGCGTAATGTAGGTAATAATGCACATCAAAAAAGTTTACTAGCTAAAAAGTACACGTGTTTTGAATTTTTCATATATTTTTTTGTGCACCACAATTTGTTTTCAATTTGGTAAGTCTCCCAAATTGCTACCACCATCATCAAACTTTTCTAATTTCCGAACTAAATATTGACGTTTTCAAAAAAAAATACAATTTAGACTGAGCTTTATCTGTGCATCACCTCCGGATATAATAAAATATTTTTACAAAGTGTTTGGTATCGTTTTTTGAACGTATAAACCAGTATAACTTTGATAAAACGGCGAATTGACGGCAAAAAATTTCTATGAAACGTTTAACCGTTGTTTGAGTAACTTTATTCAAACAACTGTTAATCGTTTTTGAATGTTTATAAAGCATAATGTTGAACAAATCACGAATGCGCGGCAAAAAGCTTATGTTCACCGTAGTCTTTTTCGTCCCTTTGAGTAATTTGAATAACGATCTATCTGGTGTCGCTAGACGGATCAAAAACTGTTTTGTTTTCCTGGCTCTATTTATGATGAGATGAGAGAATAACTGGAAAACTATTGCTATGTTTATACGTTAGAGAACAAACAGGGCGTAAAAATTCTGTTGTAGATATTGCGCCACAATCGCACTTGCATTCACCAAATAAACGCCAAAAATTTAAAATTAACGCACACAAAACGCAACCTCTGTCTCATATAACAGTGGTTTCCAATTAAATAGCCTCGACTTAATTAAACGGTTATGGATTTTTTTACCGCACTGATGATTTTGAATAACGTCATTGATACGTTGTAGCGTTCTATTATCTTGTAAAAAACGAAAGAAATTATTTATTTATTACTGGTTTTATATATTTCACCGTAACTAAAACTCTTACTCTTGACAAACCTACACAAATAATCACCGAACAAAATATACTTAGGTGGGTACCTGTCCTGGATTCTGTATTATCCATTAGGACCGGCTATTGAGCATAATCTCTCTTATATTTTGTGTATTTTTGATATTTGTGCGCACTTATCCTCTCGAACCCACGTTTGCAAACGTGTATTTCAGACATAGGTACTCTCTTGGTTTAGAGATTTGAGCGCGCATCTATATAACTAAAAAACACACATCCATGTACCATTACCATAGACAAAACCATGGACATTCCCATACTAATGCACGTCAAAACGAACGTATAAAAACGTTTAAGATATATATGTATATAGACGATAAACGTTTATATAAAGGAGTTATAGATGCCAGATTTTTACTCCATAACGTAGATTCTTTGTGACTATTATCATTTTATACAATGCTATTATATGCAACTTTGTAAACAAAACAAGTCGTAGATCCTAGACAAATTTCCGGTTCCCAATCTTTACAATTATTGTAATAGATTTATTACTATTTTAAAACAAATCTTGCCTATATTGTTACGTTACTCACCATCACCAAATATTACTAAACGGGAGTGTGGTTTTAGAATAAGAGGTTCTATGTAGAGGTGAATGCGCCGGGAAACTGTATCGCCCCCAAACGCATTTCTAGGGCCGTTTATTACTATTCCTTTTACATCAAACACCTCTGGAAACCATACATACGTTGCCCTCCGCTCGCTCCATGAGCAAAATCTTCAAAAATACAGCCCAAAATCCAAAAACATATAACTTAAAAAAGGTGCATTCTCGGACAAAAGCCAAAAGCCAATAATATCCTCCTTATTCATCTAACGACGATTCATGAAAACTGCTCGATAATAGTAAGTACTTTCACTTCACATATAAGTAATGTACACTATTTTTCCTACAACCGAGCCGAAAAAATACTGGAAGGACGCAACTAACATTTAATCATTTAATTAATAGCGTCGATTGACTAATTAGTCAAATCAAAGTTTACGACACTCGCTCATTCATTTAAGACACTCGCCTACGGTTCGTCACCGTTCGCCGCAATTCGCATACTCGTTTAAAAACCTATTTGACCTACGAGGTACTTAAAGATCCCCTACAATATGTTATTAAGTAGGTTTTCAATCAACGCAAGTTAAATATGACCTAAAATATAAGGTTTGTTGGGCTACATCAATAACACCAGTACCAGTCGGTTTTGGCTACATACACCTATGAATTGTCAAGCTTCATATTTGGATTTAAATCAAATCAGTTAAATTTAACAAGAGCGTTCGATGCACCTATGTACTATTAATATAACTGGCGTCTTAAAATCATCTTTTCAACATTCATAGTGTTGAAAAGTAGGTACCTATAGAGCGATACTGGTCGTAAAAATAATATGGATGAAATTATTTGATCAGCACACGAATGGCATTCAAAATATTTTTGTAAGCAACAAGCAACATATGGGTGAAGAGCCCCAAAATGGATGAACGAGCACCACAATAAATAGGCTAACAGCCGAGTTGAAATTTAACCAGTAAAGTAGTACCTATTTTACATAATGAGTGTTCAAAGTACTAGTTTACAAACGAGGAGATTTCTAGCACGAAGCCAGTGGCGTAACTAAAATTTTTTGGCCCCAACGCAAAATACAGTCACAAATCACAAATACTAAATAAAAATTAAACAACCAGCTTTAATTTTTTTATTTTACATATATCAAAATATTTCTTTTTATCAAAAAAAGCAATACTCTAAAATAACTTTAAATTTTAACCAAGTAGTAGTTATTAACGAAGTTGGAAATATTAATGAAATTTCGCTAGTCTAAAGCAACACTCGACTTAAACTTATTAAAATCTAAAACGATTTTTTCTCGTTTTACACACTGCAAATTCATATGCATATTTATGATCTAATATGTTGGGAGCTTCACTTTCGACGGAAATTAAAGATAAATATTTAAATTGATCTTGCATTCCCAATTTGATTCCTTAAATAGTTTACTAAAATATTCTTCAGCTGACACATATATAATCGACATGGTAAAAAATAATAATAGGTCAATGTAAATTTGTTTAAATCAATATTTTTTGCAGTCATTTCTTGATTTAACTCTGTTATTATAAATTGTAAGAGAAATTTTGCAATATGATTTTAGAATATTTTTGTTGATTGTAGCTCTCAAATTTTTGAATTTATGAGATTTTTAGGTTGCAAAAACTAAAAGATACCACTTATCCTATTTAACCTGTAAATCTAGTTGTTAACTGAGACTTTATAATGTCAATAGCTGATAAAAACACCAACTTAAAAAAATAAAAATTTATGTGTGATTAAACCACACGATAGAAGTGAAAACTTCAACAAGCGGGGTCATCGTTTGTCAGAATTTCGATCCGAGCCTTCCCCAAAATCCCTCCTTAAATTAAAAAGAAGTTTTCACTTCAAAAATGTTCCCTGGGATTAAAACGATGATCTAAAGTTAATTCATCAAATATATTTTTTAATACCTTGTCGCTTACTCTTAAAATTAGTTGGAATGTACCATGTCGTCCATTTCAGAACAGTTGTTCGTGCTTCTTTTAGAACCTTATTAAACGTTGACGGTAGTTTTCCCACATTTCTTTTTGTCCTTAGTAAAACAGAACTAGCTTCGTCCACAGCGATTGTTTCTTTTTGTAAAGCTTTGGAAGTAAAATTCACTTCCGATAGCACATGATGTAACCTAATAGATAAGAACACCAATTCAACTCAAAATCTAGCATATTTTTCTTTATACGCCCAGCTTCTATTCTTTCATCTCTAATTTTACTTGAAAGCTCAATTTAAAAAAAAATCACATTTACATCTTAATGGTTTATTATCAAAATGACCTAAATCACTTCCGAGTATTGTGTCTTTACTTGATATTATGGTGTCTGACGATATTTCAGCTTCATCGAACCTTTTAGTTTTAGCACACAAAAAAATTAGGTCGCTTGTGCTGATGCCTGTGGCTTAGCCACCTGAAGTTGTGTTATACCGATCAAATATTCTGAGTGATCTTCGTCTTGAGAAATATAATTATTGTCCCCAATGTCATCGCGTTTGGATGTAAATGGTTGCAAATTTGGCTCAGACTGCAATTTCGTCGGACAAAAAACATTTTCGCAATTTTTCTCTAATTTCAATTCTTTTTTTAGTTTTCTTTTAATTGCGGGCGCTTTTAAATTTTTTTTTTTGTGGTCAGTCATTTTTAAAACGTAGGAAAAATTAGCGTATCAAATACTAAAACTATAAGATAATGTTAAGGTAATGCTCTTGGCAACAGGTTAAAATATATCAACAAAACGGGATTCCCGGGATGTCAAACCAAAAGACGATGGCGCTCACTGCGAATCAAATCAGGATTAATCCTGATCGGCGACTGACGAGTGTCGCGACGCTGATGTTGCCAGACTTTTCATTAGGTATTAAATTATGCAGAACTTAATAAAAAATAATGCTTGACAGAATGGTGTTCCTAGGTTCAGTCGACAGAAACCTTCCATATTAAGCATTGGACGAGTGGGCCCCCAAGCCTGGTGGGCCCCAACGCATTGCGCTTACTTGTCTTATGGTAGTTACGCCACTGCACGAAGCATTATCAGAAATTTAATTATTCTCCTAAGTTGAAAATGTATACTTTCACACGAGCAATGTACAAAGAAATCCAAATAAAAGTGAGCAGGTCTTTAATTTTTTTAAGATGGGAAAAAATTATGAAAGCTTTGGGTTAGTTTGGGCATATAAACAATGGTTTGGGTTAGTTTATTTTAACTTTGGTGCTCGATTATTCTTTTTGCCACCAAAATATTGGATATTTTGCTTATCAATTAAATACAAGCCGAAAAAATAGTGGAAGTCCCGACATACGCAACTCACATTTAACAGCCTTTAATTAATAGCTATTACGACACTCGCCTACGGTTCGGATCGAAAATTCTCATAATCATGTAGGAACCTACCTACCTACTTGACTACACGTAATTTAAAGATCCCCTACAATATGGTTTTTATAGGTTTTCGATGAATGCAAGTTAAATATGATCTAAAATGTAAGTTTCAAGACCAAATTCTACAGGGTTTGTTAGGCTATAGATCTAGGAATTTTAAAGCTTCATATTTGGATTAAGATTAAATCAATTTAAGATTTAATAACAGCGGTGAATGTTCTATTTTTAAATTTTAATATATGCCAGTGCCGGATTAATGCTTAGGTCAACAAGTTCTAGGTCTGGGGCGACAAACTTTATGGGGCGCAATTTAACAAACTGTATCTACTCATCTCCGGTAATTTAGAAAATCTCTTTATTATCCATTGAGCACCAGTTCCTGCAGTTTTTGGAATGTTCTGAATTAATAAATTCATTTGCCAATCTGAAGGCCACAAAGAAAAAATAAATAATGTTGAATTGAATAACCTGTAGTTTTACGTTTACCAACTTGTTATTGATTAAGTAATTCAATAAACTATAATCTATAATGATTAAAAGGTAAAGTTGTTATTGTTACTATTATCAAGTTTCGGGCGGCAATTATTAAAAGGCCTAGGAGCGGCAAACTTCTGCCACATTATTTGCAGCATTTTATCCTTTTGCAGGGATAACGAATCCAAATATTTGCCCTAGGCACTAGCAGTTTTCGGGCCCCAATATGATTTCCTAAAAGTACTAACAATCTGCTTACCCTTATTATTATGTTTTGCTCAGAATTCCAGCTAAAAATGTTATTTATAATATTTTTATTCAGGTGTAATTGTAAATTAACTTTTTCGATTATTTTTCAATTTGCCTACATTTCAATAAAAATTAAAAAAATATCTACTTCATTATTTATTATTCTTTTTAAAAATTATGTTGCATATTTTGGGACGCACTTGTATTGATGCCACTTTTGCTATATCGGAATATGATTGTGCCTTGCTCTGAATGTTGATGTTTTACGTACTGGAAAAGATTGTAAATAGGAGAATTTCTAGGGCCCCTAAATTCTTCCTCGGCTTATCATATTCTATATGGTTCAACATAAAGTAATCAATAGGTGCCGCACTAACATTAATTTCATGTATGGCATGGCCATACGTACATACGTCCTTCCTGTTTGCTGAAAATAAGCGAATTTGGAAATAGATAAATAAATATTCATGAATGACTAAGCTACGTGGACAACCGGTATGAGTCATTATTGCTGTAAAAATGATGTCATCGTCCGTTGTCATAGCAGGATCGCGGTGGTTCAACAGACTGTAAGTGAAGTCGGTTATAGCGTTGGTATCGATTTAGGGCTAAATTATAACTCCTATGGCCTCTAGGTTTTTCACAGTTTTAATAACTTTAATTGATACCTAGCAGAATGGAACTCTAAACCGTTATTTTTTCAGCGTTATCTTATTATTTTACATTATACAGGTGGTGGTGACAACGCTCACACAAAATAAATGAAATTCACATTTAAATTACGATTTTAAACAGGTCACTAAAAGATAAATTTGTTACAATCCTTCTTATTCGTTCTGTATATAATCAACACCTTATTTGGTGGGTATTGATATAATATAGCACGATTCTTTGGTAACGCGTGTAGTAGACACTAGTGATGGGACTATTCGAATACAAATAATCGAAGTATTCGATTCTGGCTTGCATTCGAATGCATTCGATTCTCGACGAAGAATTTGAATACCAGAAATATTCGAATGCGCTAACAGCGAATTAAACGTCCCTCGAATGCTGGTTGAATCGAAATAAAATAAGAAGCGGCACAATTCGCGTCAAATGCGATTATAATATAACTTGTTCGATTATGCTGGTTTGCCGCCTGAGCAACAAATAATAACGGGCTTTGGTTTGTATTATGGTGAACAATAATCAAAAACGCTATACTATAAAAAGTATAAAATAGAGTAGCTTAGTTACTGTGGTATTTTTTTTAATTGTTGAATATTTTTCTTCTGTAGTAAACATATTATTAATTTTAAATGCGATAGTCGGCAGGTATCACATACATATTTTTGCAATATGCAGAAGATAAGGAGTTTTGGGAATTCAAATTTAAATTATTAGAAAGTCATGATTTTAGTAAATCTTTAATAAACGTTTACATAATATTTAAACAAAACAACTTTTAACCAATATTTTATTTTTAATCGTGAATGCTTTCGCTAACCTTTGTAAAAGATTTTGCTCTTATGCTTAAATGTATCAAGAATGAAGACTTCAAGATCAAACAATCCAGAATCAGACAATTTGTAAATTTGAATTCGAGAACGAGACTTCGAAGTCACTCGAAATCTCGAGAGGATGAATCGCTAATTGAAACATTCAGGATATCGCGACTAATCCAAATAATTCGATTCTTTGTATTCGAATAATCATTCGATTCTCAAAAGTATTCGAATGCAAGATATTCGATTCTAAAAATCATCCGATTTTTC
>MU183220.1:124162-150906 GCA_016904865.1 Pissodes strobi | reverse complement strand
TTTAATTTCATGTAGGTACAACAGACCTCGTTTTAATTGAAAATGGGACTTTAACTGGATACCGCTATACCGTGGATTGTTTAGCGGACGACATCATTCCTCCATCGCTCCATTTGTGGTCAACATTTTTGTTTATTGATTGAAGGATAATGCCAGGTCTCAGGTCGCAAGATATATCAGCGATTATCTATGAAATGGATATGCAGTCTAATCGTACTGGCCTCCACGTAGTCCTGATCCAAACCCAATTGAATATGTTAGGGAGAGTAATTCACAACAGACAACCAGAAACAATTCCAATCTCTCTTCTTGAGTCCGAAAACATTCGTCAAAGGGCAGTTGCGAGTTGTGTTCAATCCTTAACACGTCGTATGGCAGCAGTTATTAGAGCATGAAGGGCAATACACGATATTAGTGTTGGTTTGTTTATTTATTTACAAATAATATTTTTAATTTTTGATTTTGTTTTAAACTGTATACTTCCCTTTAAATATTTGTGTTTACCTTTAAGACCTGGTTTTAGCGAATACTGATTATCTTCAGAAAATTAGACAAGATTTCGGCTAATGTAAAACATCTTCACGGATTTAGATAGGGTTTTTGCTAAATCTAGCCAGGTTCACGGATTTAGTAATAAAGGTGATCAATGCTAATCACCTTCAGGGATTCAGACTTGGTCTCGATTAATGCTAATCATTTCGCGGGAATTAGACCTGATTTTTGCAAAATGAATATCAGATAATAATCATGATAAAAACGCTTACAACTTGAGCAAAAATTATCAAAACCGATGCAAAACTTGACAGGATTTTTAAAATTGACTTTGGATGAAATTTGGTTTGGCAGTTTTTTTACCCAGAAGTGTATTTTATTTTGAATTTAAGACCTGGTTTTAGCTAATGCTGGTTTCGATTGATGCTAATCATTTCGTGGGAATTAGACCTGATTTTTGCAAAATCAATACCAGATAATAATCAGGATAAAAACGCTTAAAACTTGAGCAAATATTATCAAAACCGATGTAAAACTTGAAAGGATTTTAAAAATTGACTTTGGACGAAATTTGGTTTGTCAGTTTTTTTTGCTCAGAAGTGTATTTTATTTTGAATTTAATAGCGATAGTTATATAAATAAAAAAGGTCTAATAATGATCCATTTAATCCTAGTTTAGCTAAAATTTTCATGAAAAATCGAGTTTGGACATTTCCGTTATGTATTATTGAGATGGATACGTAAATGATTTTCTAGATCACACACTGATATAATTTTTTACAGCAAAAAAGAAACTGTAACACAATTACCAATTTCCTGGAATTTTAACTATTAAAAGAGAAACATTTTCTCAGTTTGCCGCAAACCGCCGCGACACACACTGATTATGATAATAAATAGCAATTCATGCCTCTCCATACAGCATAAATTAGCAGCCTTTCACAAGATGATTGACAAGTTAGCAACACTCGCCTAAACTAAAAAAGCAAAGAAATCTTTAGGCAAATGTGTAGAAAACAAAACATATAATGATTTTAAAAAATCTGGAGTATAGAAAGTAAATTTGTCTTTATTTCACGCTCTAATAATTGCAAACGTCATTTTTTATTATATATCATCAATCATCACAAACATTAAGAACTTCAATACCTACTCTACCATATATAGTTTTAAAAACGTGTCATATAGGGAATATAAGAAAATTAAATCTTAAAGAGTTGCCACTGTTATAACTAAAATTGAAATCTTAATCGAAAAATCGGTGATTCAGGACACTGGGTTCAGTCGCCGCTAAAATTGAACCCAGGTTGTTAAACCATATTCTTATTATATTCCTGCATGCTGAAAACGAGCAGAGAATACGGATATAGTTCATCAACGATTACAAGAAGAATTTTCATATTTGCCCTGCTTGTCTTTGTCACTAAGACTAAGACAATGGATAATTAATAATTTTAATGGGACTGCCGGATATAAAATATAGAAGCTTGAAGGTTTTAATTCATATAAATAACGCCAGCTGGTATTTTAAGATGAAGTTTGGGTATTTAGCGATAAGTGGATTTGGCAAAATATATCAAAATTCACTCAGTGCAGTAAAATAGAAAGCGGTTCAGGTTAGTGACTTGCGTCACCAACAGAAATCGAGAATTAAAGCAACCATTTCTTATAATAATAAAAAACTCAAGGTATCACAGCACTGAAAGAAGGAATTCCTAGTTAAAGATGGATAAGAAAACTGTTTATAGGATGACTTTAAAATAAAGGACGAAATTTAAAACATAAAGATAAAGAATTGTCCAGAGAAATGATAAGCCTGAAAAATATATAGTAAATCCGGGAGACTGGAGAGTTGTTCCATTTCTTTAAAATTCATTAGGGTAGTAGCGTTATGTATATACGACACTCTGCAAAAAATTATTTGCCACTTAAACATCAATAACTATTTCATAGCAAAATAAAAACGGTTACGGAAACACAATATATATATAGAAAACAAAATAAAATATTTTGGCTTTTATCGTGTAGAAAGTTCACCCTGGAAGGATAAGATGGTTCACTTTTTTGCCATGAAATTGCTGCAATGATCACACAAAGGCACAAGCTTGGAACAATTTTCGTGGAATCAACAGTCACGGTCACAGTGCATACACTGGATGTAATTATCACGTTTAGATATTACATATATTTCTCCTTCTATCCAACGCAGATTTTTAATGCTATCGTCTGATTGCCGCGTTGAAAAATTTGAAGCTTCATCTACATCTTCCTTTTCCAAGCCTTCCTTTAGATGTGGATGTGTTTACTTTCTTTGTTTTAGTATCAGTTTTATTAAATTTATTGACGTCCATGCATGCTCTCCTTGCTCTCTTTCTTGCTTTTTAGCTTCCTAAATTAACTTTTTCTCTTTCACACCAAGCTTTGTCTCAATGTTTCTGGTGCTGCTAAAATTACAGCGACTTGATAGATAGCTCTGGACCGAGCTCTGGACATACTTCTAGGTATGGGATGGGACAGCTGAGACAGATGGGGAAGCTAATGAAGGCAGTAAGGTATCAAACAATCGTCTGTTGTCAGACGAACAAGGAACAAGCTTTGGTCGTATGTTGTCACTTTCTAAGTGTACCAATAAATAATAATTTTAAACTTGAGCATGTTATAAAGCCAGGTGCTATCTTTAATATTAATGTGAGTCGTAATGTAGAAATAATGTCGCTTGATCCTATCTCGTTTCTGGATGGTTTCTCCATACATGACTCGTTTTGATTTTTCCCCACTCAGATCCATGAGGTTAAAGAGGCAATGATCAGCATACGGAATAGAAAATCCTTTGAGATGGAATCTCTGCGGAAGTCTTTTTGCGGTTGCCTGACTGCGCTCTGGATGCCCTGGCTGCAACTATCAATGACACCTGGTCTAATGGTGTATTTCCTCATGCCTTAAAGAGGCATCTTCCTGCACAAAGGGGGCGATTTGAACGAACCCGCTAACTTTTGTCCTATTTCCCTATTGCCTACCCTCTCAAAAGTTGTTGAGAAAATTGCAAAGGGGAAAATATGGAAGTACCTCGAGACACATAATGTGATTGCGCCCAATCAATTTGGATTTAAAGACTCAAAAGATACCCATTTTGAATTTCCTGGAGGGTGTTTACAACTATATCAATGGGAGAAAGGTGGCGGCAGCAGTGTTTTGTGATCTGTCGAACGCATCGGCTTTTGCATGGTTTGCCTCCTATCTTGGTGATCGGAATCAGTCAGTAATTATGTCTGGTATAAGGTCGGCGGCAATGTGGATTGAGTGCGGGATTCCACAGGGGTCTGTCTTGGGACCCCTTCTCTTTAAGATCTATGTAAATGGCGTTAACCAAGTTAAAATTTTAGGAAAATTTACACTCTTTGTGTGGCACAGTGAAGATACTGAACAACTTAGGAAAAGAATCAGTAATGTTAATTGTTAAAAATTAACCGGCGCCTTTCTTTTAATATTACGAAAACTAACAATGTAGTGTTTAAGTGTGATATGCACGGCTTGTAGTTGGGGGGCGATCCTCTTCGGGAGGCGTCGATGACTAAGTTCCTGGGTGTTTTGATTGATGATGAACTCCAATTTGAGGATCACATTTTGAAGTTGAGCGGGAGGCTTTCGTCGAGATGTTTTGCAATTAGAAGTGCGCGTTTAGAATAATTGGCTCAGTAATGGCACTGACCGTCTATTTTGTTCTTTATGAATCACACCTCAGATATGGAAATCCATTTTGGGATGTTGAATAATTTGTTCGTTCTTCAGAAGAAAGCTGTCCGCTTCATCGCAAATGTGGGTCAAAGAGAATCTTGCCGAACTCACTTTCTGTCTCAGAGAATTCTTACTCTAACCTCTTTATTTATTCTTGAAACAGCATCACTGGTATACAAGAATCGTCATAGCATTCGGGGTCCTGCCCCTCAGCGTGACACGCGGCGGGCTCTCGACTTGCCCTTGCCAATTCCAACATGAAAGTTAACGAAAATGTATTCGATTTATAAAGACAGAAAAAATGTTAATCATTTGCCAACTCAGATTAGTACTGTTATTTAAAATGTTTCAGGAGACCTCTTAAGGCATTGCTTGTTGGGAAAGTGTAATACAACTTGAGCGAGTTATTAAACTGACTCACTCTCTTGACATGTCTGCTGTTTTTGTTATATTTTTGTTTATTTTCACATGTATAATGTTTTAAATGTTATTTTGTTTATTTGTCTATGTTTTAGGTTTTCGATTTTAGTGATTTTCTGCTAAGCTGGTTAGATTCAACAGCATGTCGAAAGTTGCAAACATTTCAGTTTTCAACTGTCAATATTTCAAGATCATTTAGAGATAGACATAAGACATTATGCATAAAATAGGTCTAGAATTTTCCGTAGAATCAAAAAATGTATTTGAAAAACAAAATTTAACGTTTACGATGCTGATTTATATTTCGCAATACCTTCAGAAGATAATACCTGAAAAAGTCTGCAACTTTTCTTTACCATGTTTGTAGCATCTGTACTTACCTCTCCAGGTATGGTAAAAAATTGAAAAAAAAATAGTACAAAAAGTTGAAAACATTAAGTTTATTCCAATTGATATTGTTTCGTTTAAAGCTAAGAGGAAATAGGATAAGGAAATACAATTACCTCTCCATCAGGTGTAATGAAAAATAGTACAAAGCTGACAGTTATGAACCTTAAGTTTAATCCAATTGAGCTTTTTATGTCTAAAGCTAAGAGGAAATAGGATAATGCAATAAAACGGGACAAATAACTCATCTATGGAAGTTTTGGCTACTTGGAATTATGTTAATCCTTTAGAAATAGTTATCAAGGCAGATTTTCAGGTGGAAATCTCGGTAAATATAGGCTGATTCATCGTGAGGTATTTTTTTCAATACCTTTTTTACGGGTCACATGAAGTCTCAGCTTCGATTGAGGCCTTGGTAGCAAACATTACTCGTGCTATTGGCCAGATTCCGATCATTCCGATGATGAAAAATTGGAGCTTGAGAATGGACTATCTAAAGCGTAGCCGTGACCAACATTTGACTGAAATAATCTCCAAAAAAATTAATGGTTTCGTGTGTTCTTTTGGTTCATAATAAGGTTTTCACCATCACATTCAACTTTATGTGATTTATTTCAAAATATTTTCGCCCTTCAGAATAATCGAAGCTCTGTAAAGAGCATCAAATACCAGTGATGTGTCATGTCATGATTTATTACGTAATAGTATATTGTGTAACTAGGAGGAAAAGCAAAACATTCCTGGACGACTGTGGTAGTTGCTGGACGAGGCGCAGCCGAGGCCAGCAACACAGGAGTCCAGGAATGTGCTTTTCCTACGAGTTGCACATACTATTTTTTATCCGATCGAAATTAATTAGAAGACGTACTTATAAAAATAGAGCCAAATATTACTCTAAATAAAAACGGTGTTTTAAATTTAAACTCAACATAATATCAAGTTTTGAATCGAGCGAGCTTGAAGTTTATTACGTAGCTACGGAAACTACAGCTAAATGTTACTTTTGATAGACGTCATATCTGACAAACAAGGCGTTTGAATAAGACAGAAATATTACATTCCCGGCCTAGGACGGGAATGTTATATTCCCGGACAGGTATTTTCTATTCTTGTACAGTTATTGCATGTTGCCAAGCAACGACTACAATATACTGGAATCATGACTTTTGCGGTGAGAAAACACATCGGAAAGGTGTCGTTTTTCTTCCGATCGGATAAAAATGTATATATTGTGTTTAGGATGTATAATCATAAATACAAATAAATATCTTGCGATTGTTTATCATTAAGTGTAGTACTGGGGCCAATCCAATATACACTAATGTATTTGTATAGACTCAAATATGTTTCCAAAGGGGTTTAAACCTACATACACTTACATAATAATGATATATTAATGACTTTGTTTGAAAAGTTTTTTGTAGTTAGGAAACCTGGTCGTTACCTATTATAATAACTGCTCATAGTAATAAAAATGAACACAAAATCTTCACATTTGCTCACCATTAGCATTAACGATCCCTAAAAATGTATTTTAAAAAATCCATTAAAATAGGGGGAAAAGAAACAACATTTCCAAGGACATTTTTAAATGTAAATTTTTTGACGTTAAGTACCTATACTTTTATTCAAATGTTATGGTTATCAAAAGTATGACGTGATTATTAATATTGTTTAGTATATGCCAATCTAATCGCCTCCATGTTATAATGGTTTCTGGAGTGACTCTTGAGTCTTTAATGAAAAAACAATTTTACCTTTGGCGGCAGCAATTACGTGAGTTTATGTCAGTCTTGAACTAAGAAATCGTGACTTAATGCGTTTTAATATAAACTGCTTAGTACAGGAAATTAATTGTAATCGATCAAGTTACTCAACCTTTTTTAGCGCAGGTAAATTTGTGATAAATTAGTGATTACAAATACAAAAACGATTTCGTGATTACCATGAGTAAAATAAATACAAAATTTTTCGACTTTGTTTTATGCTAATTTTATAGTCTTGTAATGAAAAGTATTGTTGGCTACCATCCCAACGTGAAACGAGATAAAAGAATATATATACGAAAAAGTGAAAAGCAAGCAAAAACACTAGCAGACTGTTACTTTGTTAAGCATATATATAAGAATAATAAAGTTTTATTGGGCACTTAAAGCTTTGCCCATGATACAATCTCAAATCAATGACCTGTGAAAGGAAACCAAAAACTTGAAACAAAAAAAATACATTCTATAGAAAGGGTCAAAGTCCTAGCCCTGCCAGATTTTCATCAGAGCTTGATACCCTTTACGAAAAAATCCGAGAATGATCATTGGAAGTTCGGAAATCTCTGCAAGTTCCAAGCCAACCTCTAAGCTCAAAACCTGATCAGATTTTGCTTGCGGTCAGCGAGATGGAAGAGAGGGAGAAATAATATCTCGGTATTTGGATCAGAGAAATAGGCCCCCACATAACCCTAGGAAACACAAAATTCTACCGTCTGGGTAAATTCAGTCCTGATCGCATTCATCCTGTCAAGTTCATGTTCCTGTCCCGGGAAAAAGCGTTAAACCTAAGGAAAAAGTCATACATGACTGGCAACAATGTGTATATCATACCAGACCAAACCGAACTCCCGTAGCCTCACTCGGGAAACGAGAAACCAACGACGAGAATAACCTCACAATTAAATAATTATGTAGGAGGCATTCTCAAGATTATCAGGATTCAGTGTCCTCTGCCCATCCAAAAAAACTGATAATGCCCGTCCCGGACATTTCCTTTCTGTACACTAACAGGTTTTATGAGCTGATGGTAAGGGTGAGTTTTGAGAGGCCGGATGTTATTCTCCTCACTGAAACATGGCTAGATTGCAGTGTTGGCGACACTTGTTCCGGGCTACTCTTTATTCAGGCAGGATCGTCAAGGTAAAATGAACCATTCGCTCACAGTTTCATGGCATATGGGTACGGGAGACTATCAACAGCGTACCATCGTTGCCTCCAAGCGTCATGAGAACCCCGGCTAGCTTGTCCTCAATCACCTTCACTCCAAGCAAAATGGACAAAGGCCTGCAACATTTCAGACCGCAGTTCGTCCACGGTCCTGATGGATCCTGTGCTCCTGAAGAACTGAGTGTTCTACTCACAAAACTCATGAGTGACTCTGTGGAAAATGGCCGCATAGCCCCGCACTGAAGGGAAGCAATTGTAGTGCCCATATACCAGAACTGACATCTAACTACCGCCCTATTAATCTAACATCTGTTTTCTGCAAGAAAATGGACACATCATCAGGAGAGGTTGAGTACTTGACACGGCTTTCTACCCAAAAGGTTAGCGACACCTCGCCTTCTACAAAATCTCAATACCTGGAGCAGGGCTATTGACTGTGGTTATCCCATGGACTTTGAGAAGCCATTTGACACCGTTCCGATTATTCGTCTACTGTATACGGGGTGAGAGGCAATCTTCTGAAGTGAATAGAGGAATAGTTCATTAACAGAGAGTACCAAGTTCGAATAGACCAACCCAAACCCAAATTAACCGAAACTCTCGATCGAGAGACGGTGAGAGACCGGCATTGAGCAATGTGCCATCTTAAGCCATCTTCAGTTCGTCATCTACATCTCCGACCTTCCCGAGAGTGTGAAGTGTGCGGTTTGGCTGATGGCACTTAGCTGTTTTCTGAACCTTCCTACCAACATGGAGACCTGTCACACGACATCGTCAAGCTTGGACTGAGTTGTTGCGTCTGAATACTGATAAGTGCACAGTGCTTCATCTCGGCAGGAATAATCCCGAACTGAGAGCCTTTTTACAACGACCGGCCGCTTGCCACCACGGATCAGCAGAACGATCTTGGAGTAATAATCCGAAGGGAAGACCAAGTTACTAAGGTTGTGAAATCAGCCAATTGTTGAATCATCTCCTGATGATATGGTTAACAAGCGCGCGTCGAGTGCAAATATTCTGTTTCGGTATTATGGATAAAACTGAGTTGTAGTTTTATATACGTGTTTATTCCACAACTACAAGGCTAGACATAAAATACGAAATAACTCAAATAACAATGTTCCTTTCTAATACCTTGTAATAGAAATGTAGCTGTAATAATTTATTACATTGTTAACAAAAATACATTTATTTCCGCTGTAAATGAACTGTCTGAACTGGCTTCTGAAACCACTCCAAGTCACATAGATTGGAACAAGTTGTCATTGGGAGTTAAATGCAATATTTTAGTTATTATTTTTCAAGGAATCTAGAATTTTATCTGGCAATGAAAAAAATTAGTTTCGTATTGTAATCGTATCCCTTATATCCAAATTTTGGATTCAGGGTTTGGTCTTCGTGTCTCATCAGCACCATATCGCCTTCGGTGTTTGAAAACTCAACAGGTCAGCCAGTTTAGCTTGAGGCTAATGTGTTAGATCAGAATCCTGGAAATTGTCCAATTCTGGAATCGATGGTTTTAAAAAAAGAATGCTTTTAAATTGAAAAAGAATCTAGGAACCCATTTTAAGAACCGAATGCAAGATGATCTTGCAGAGCAAAAAGTAGCAATAAGAAAATGAATTACATTTGGGCGTTATCGATCTCATTGGAAAAAGTTTAAAAAATGCATTATATCAGTTTTTGTTTTCAAAAATCTTAAATCAACTTTATCAATGGCACATAATATAATTAAATCTGATTTCATTCATGCGCAACTTTACACTCGATTTAACAGACTCCATATTTCGTGCGGTTTACGGACCATTTAAGCAAATTATAAAATAAATTGTAAATAATATCTTTCATTGGGTAAATAATAGATACATTACATGTTCAGAACGAAATATAAAATGCTACAAACGTATGTCCTTTTTATATGGATATGTATAATTTTTAAAGTTTAAAACATTGTTTGTTATTTTTGCCGAGTATTTCGCTGAATATTTTGCATTATTCTACTTGTAAGGTATTTAAGACACTCTACACTGATTTTAAATAATTGAATTTGTATTAATTAATCTATATAATAATATTTTTTTCTTGTTATAGGTCAATTATATTAAACCATGAAGAACAATATAGAAAAAATGGAGGACAATACAATTTATAAAGAAGTTGTCGTAATTGGTACGTATATTTGATAGTTATTTTGTATATTGTGATATGGATAAAGTTATAATTAAATTTTGCCGAAGTTGTAATTAGATTTTACCAGTATAGATAGTTATTATAACATATTGGATGTTCTCTGTTTTTCTCTTCCCCAAAGTAAATATGTACTTTTTACAAGGCGCTATACTGTAATATAGGCTATATTTGATTATGTTGTACAATGTACCTACTAATAATAATAAAAAAAAACTTGGCTTTATAATTTTCATATGGAATCGAAATCAGTTGGGCCACCTAATAGAAATAAATTTAGCTTAACAAAGTATATATCATAAAATTACATCTAATTCAAAGGGTTTAGGTTTTAAATTTCATTTGAACCAGGTTTATCATAAATCGAGTAGGTATACCTAATTGATTGGATTATACCTATTCCAAAATCAACCGATCAGTTCTAAACAATTTTGGATTTTTCCTTCAGCTCAGGAAATTTGCACATTTCGCAGGGATATTCGCGTTTGGTCTAGTCCGCTATGACCAATATTCAGTAGTCCATTTTCTATGGGACTAGTTCTAAATTAGCCCAGACAGAGAATTTTTAAATTATATTAAAAATCTAGTGGCGTCACCAAGAGGGGTCCTGGGTGGGCATAATTTGACATCTGAAGGTCAAATTCTGAAAGAAGTAAGCAAAGAAGGAAATAACATGGCGTTTTCACTTACTGAAACAGAGAGAGAATTGATATTTTAATTTTAAGGGGGGATGGCGATAAACAGAGATCATGATCATATCAGGAGGTTTGTAATATTTATAGCAATTTGCACATTAGACAAGTGCAGTTTTTTTAACTGTTGTGCGCTACAGAATGGCTGGGAGTGTAAAAATTCGACCATTATCGGGAAAACGTGGACTGCTACCTCCGAGGAGAAAAATTAGACATTCTGCTTTCGATAGAAGAAAATCCCAAGCAATCCACCAATCAGCTTGCTTTGAATCATGAAATTGATTAAACATCTGTACGAACCATTCTTCATACTGAGAAAATGTTTCCATACAAAGTTAATTTTGTACAGGTTTTTTTTTATATATATATGTATTGCCCCCCCCCCCCCCCTCTCATCCCCTTTATCTTTTTTATTTGACTTTTCTGAAAAAAGTGTCTATACAAGTTTAATGGTTTAAAATAATTTTTTAGAAATAAAATTTTTTCATCCAGAAAGTCTGGGCGTGGTCATATTTTCATATTTTAAATTGCTACCGAATTTTTTTCATTACATTTTTGTATTCTCCTAACAATTCTAATACATTTTTATGTTACACACCCTATACCTAATTTTGACGTATAAACAGATATTGACTTACGAAAGTTGCCGTGTTCCAAAAATTAATAATAAAAATCAGGTAAACATAGGTACTGGCCTTAAACTGGTAATTCACCGTGATTGTTTTAATGTCAGGTAGACTTTCTTTCCATCAATGCCATTAGAATATGCCATACACAGATGCGGAAAAATGTGATATTCTATAAGAATAATAAAAATGCATATGCAGCGATAAGGGAATATCAGCAACAGTTTCCGATGCGAGCGCTTTCAACGCGAACAACATTTAAAACTGTTGAACGTGGGTTTAGAGATCGAATGTCTATAAAAAAAACGGACAGCAATAGTTAATGAGGAGGAAGAATTAAATATTTTGTTGTATTTTCAAGGTAGCGCGCGTTAAGAAGTTTCACTTCAAAAACATGGTTTTTATCCATGCAATACAACTACACTACGGTGCAAAAATTAACACAAGATCAAAGTTAGTGGTTACAAGGGAAATTAAAATACAAGGTCGAAAATCGTTACAGGTGTGATGCGAGCTCTTAGATAATAAAATTATTGGGTCAATTTTTATTGACGAGTTCTTAAATGGGGAAAAATATTTAAATTTATTGACCAATGATGTAGAAAATTTGCTGGACAACTTACCACTGCGTCAATACAATATGGCGTCAGCATGGAGCCCCAGCACACAACATATTTTTCCGGTTATAAAATACATTAATGGGAAATACCAAATGTGGATTGGTCGCACTGAACCGAATAAATGGCCGCGGAATAGCCCTGACTTGAGGCCATTTAGGACACCAATGAGAATCATTCTCAATTTATTATCAACAGTATAAATAAAATCCAGAGAGATTATATACAATGTGTTGAAATTAACGGTGAGCACATTGAACAGTTGTAAATAGTTGTAGTAGATAATAATATTATATTTCTTAAACAAAAACAAAATCGCATTTTTCCTCATCTCTGTATGGCATTGATAGAAAGTCTACCTGAGATTAAAACAATCACGGTAAATGACCAGTTTAAGGCCAGTGCCTATGTTTACCTGATTTTTATTATTAATGTTTAGAGAACGGCACCTTTCATAAGTCAATATCTTTTTATACGTCAGAATTAGGTATAAGGTGTGTTATATTAAAAATGTTTAGAATTGTAAGGAGAATGCAAAAATCTAATAAAAAAAATGGGGTATAGCAATTTGAATTAAGAAAATATAACCACGCCCAGACTTTCTGCATATGAAAATAATATGTTTTCTAAAAATTTGTTTTAAACCATTAAACTTTTGTATTAAACACTTTTTTCAGAAACGTCAAATAAAAAGTTAATGGGGGTCAATATATAAAAAAAACCTGTACAAGATCGTTGTGACCTGATTGAAGAGAACCCGCATTTTTCAAACAATATTGTTTTTTCGGATGAAGGGACTTGATATCGTCAATAAATTACCGTTACTGGGCGCGAAATAATCCAAACTGGTATGAAGGACTGCATTTTCTGTTCCCAGAAAAAGTTAATGTCTTGGCTGGATTGTTTGCGGGACCCTTTTTTTATCGAGGGAAATCTCTAGCTTCTTCGGCAAGAAATAGTTCCAACTATAAACAATTTAACTCCTGATATTAACGCAGCATCAGCAAAATGAAACTCCACCGAATTTTACTCGTGAAGTTAGAGCATTTTTGGATATCACGTTCCCAAATCGATGGACAGGAAGAAGAGAGCCTATCGAATGGCCTGCACGGTCCCCCAATCTTTCGCCATTAGATTTTTTTTTATTGAGGTCACCTGAAAAACACTGTTTATCCAAACAAATCGAATAATTTAGAAGGATTAGGAATTAAAATTTTAAATGAATGTGAGAATAACAAGGGAAATGGTTTTAAATGCCCAAAGACATTTTTGCGATAATTATATCATTATCAGTTAGTAAAGTTAACTTATTAAATTGTTTCTTAACATTTATTTTGTATTTGGTAACTGATCAAAACGTCATGATATCTAAGAAACTGATGCATTTAGGCATAAAGTATTTTTAATTAAAATATTCAAAATTGACTAGACAATCAAAATATATTACAATATATTCCATTTAAAATAAAATATCTCATTCATCATTCTCCTCAACTTTGTGAGCGACCCTGTATATTCCAATTTATTACAGATTTGTAGATTTTTAAAAGCCCTACGACTTTTATGTAAGACATTTGTTGATAACCCCTCTATATTTCGAAATAATCGACCGTTCTGGTAATTTTTCCTAACCCTATATATATGGGAAAACTGGTTTGATTTAATGTAAAGAACATTCACCATCATGTTTATGCTTTATGCGTTTTCGACCCCACGACCTTTTTGTTTTTTTAACGATTTTAAAGACTTTTGGTCGAACATTGGGCGTGGCACCCCAAAAATTGGATTGGGATTGGCGTCCCGCAACGCCTACAGCGAGCGGTACAACAGCGGAAAAGTGCCCACCTGAAATAAGTGCGGGCCGTACAGTGCCCACCCGGAAAATCCGCAAGTAATATAAAGGATTTCGAAATGAGAACTTGCATAAACCTATAATATGAATAGATTCCTAAAAAATTGTAACTTTTCTACATGTGGAAATCAGATAAAATACTCAAATTATTATGAAAAACTTAAAATTCAGTACGGAAATGTATTCGGTGAAATAACTCGGCATTATTGTGTAATTTTTTGCGCAATGGCTCAATTATTGAATCTGGTTGGGCTTCATAAACAATATACTTCAGGAAGAAACTCAGTGGTGTGAGGTCATGTGATCAAGACTTGTTCTACCAATCCATTGATCTGGATAATGGTTAGCTGTCTAGCCACTGCTTAACTGGAAATCCATAGTGAGTAGGTCTTACGTCTTATTGTGAATGTAATAACATCGTATCCTAAGCGGAATTTCTATGTATACCCCTTTGATTTTTCATCTCATAATTTCCACCTCATAATGTTTTAAAGGCTTTGGTAATAGGCCAGGACGTAGGGTTTTTTTTTAGTGTAAAAGGTGGGGTAGAAATTATTTTTTAATATGTTAATTATAGGTAAACCCTGATCAAAAATCCAAATTTTCGACCTTGAGGAAGTACCGCGCGCGCCGCCATTTTGGATTATAGGTACAAGAAAATAGTTTTTTAATTAACGTGAACCAATTTAACGTTATCTCCGTAATGGTTAATTTTTTGACAAATAATGAAGTTAACAAAGTTAAAGGGAGCGCAAAGTTGAAGTTAAAAAAAATACGTCAAGCTCTATTTTTTTAGTTTTAAAAGATTTTTCTAACTATTTGTTTGGTAATTTCAGTAAATTGTTCATACTTTGCAGAAAGTGAGCTATTTTTTAACTACCTATCGTTTATAAATTTGTATCATGAAATTGATAGCTACAATACATAGTACTCTTTGTAAGGCACATTTAAGCTTATTTCTACACCACCATGAGGTAAAGCTAATTGGTGCGTTTTTACGTGGTATTCCCAATAGGCCTAATCCACAACTTATTGTTTTTATTATTTCCTCATTTACTTTTTCTATCTTTTAGATGGTCCGGGTTAATTTATGTCTTCATCCTGAAGTCGTTATCGGTGTTTTGAATAATCTGATCCTCAATTGAGAACAGGTCCCCATATTCGCCGTCGCTCTAGATGCGAACTTCTGGAGATAAGGGAGCATTTCTGCAGCTACATGCTTCGTCACACCCTTTTTTACAATTGCATGAAACTATTTTTAATAAAATTACGTGGCCTGGTTTTTCTGTCGTGGGTACAGGAGAAAGACCATTTGCACCAAATTTCCATCCCAAATCTTCCGGTTTTTTTTTTAGAATCCATACCACTGCTGAACTTGGTGGTATGTTCTAAATGAGTGATACCGTGGGGCGGTCCTAGTTGGAGGCAAAGATGCAAGATTAAATTTATTTTTTGTATGCGATTTAAAAATAAATTTCTATCGGAGTTCTTCTAAGGCTTTTTTTTCGAAGTCACCGCCATACAAAGCAACAAGAAACTGTGCTCCGGCTTCTTCAATGCTTGCTAGTGTAGCATCATGTTGTTTAAATATGTCAGTAATGCTGTTGAGTTTTATGTTTTTCTTACCAACCGCTAAATCAGCTTTCCTTGATTAAAGAGGAACGATGTTGTGGTGTCGCATCCACTAAATGCATGAAGGAAGAGAATTCTGAGCCGCTTCTTTTTGTTTTAAATTTAAACACTTTGCAGCCTCTCAGGAGTTTTGCCTTTCCCATGTTTGCTAAAACAAGCATCATTGTCGGACAGCTGAGCTTTAAATTATTATATTTTCCTATTGAAATTTATTTACTACTAATATGTTAATTTCACGGTACGCTTGCGGTTGTTTTAAGACTATGTATATAGGCCATATTTTATGCCTGTTTACCTTTATTTCTGGTAGTATGAAAGTAAGTTAGCTTTTTGAGTAATACAATTATATGCTCCTTTTTTAAAATAAAAAAAATTTGGAATTTGATGTATTTTTTTAAAACTTCATCTTTGCGCCCGTATAACTCTTCACCTGTTAGACGTACACAAAAAATTTAAAGGCATAAAAGGTAGGAAATTTTATTCTATTTAACTTTGTTAACTTCATATTTTGTCAAGAAATGAGCCATTACGGAGATAACGTTAAAAAACTATTTTCTTGTACCGTATAATCCAAGATGGCGACGCGACGCCGACGCGCGTGGTACCTCCTCAAGGTGGAAAATTTGGAATTTTGATCAAGGTTTACCCATAACTAACATATTCAAATATAACTTCTACTCCACCTTTTACACTCAAAAGGCATTTTTTGGTACTCACGTACTGAGCTATAAAATGTGGGTATATATTGCTCCATTTTACCTGGTGACCCGACAAGATAGCTCCAACTAAATAGCCGAGCCGACATTATGGCCCGACAAAAGGTCCAACAAAATTAATTTTTATTATTAATATTATTAAATGTTAAATGAATGAATAATTTTGGTAAATGTCACTATCACAAAATGGAGATTTTACTTTTACAAAAATAGCCAAATATATTGTTAAAAATTATTATTTATATACTTGCTTTTCGAAACGGAAATATTTAGATGGATCGAAACACTTAGGTTAGAGAGCGATATAGAAGATATAAGTGTTGAAGTGGTGTTTTGATGACCCGACAAAATAACTCGTATAAATTCTCCGCGACAAAAAAAGCGCAATGACAAAACAGGCAGGCTCAAAGCATACCCAACTGATCGGGACGATCGGGTTTAAAAGGTAGGCAATGTCACGGCTCACGTCCATCTGTATGTTTTTTGGGCTACCATATACAACTAACTTGCCGCGTCTACGATATTTCCGCACGAATCATCGCCGAGAATATTCCTGACAGCTCTGTTATTTTCCCGATGCGTAGTGCGACTAAAGCCGAAGATAATAGAGAAGTCATCGCTTCCGTAATATTCCCGATATATGTTCAATAAATAGCGCGCAGAACGCGTGTTGCAGTTAGTTAATCATTGAGCATTGAGTGTGGGCTTGTAAAGATCTATTAGCTGTTAGGTTATGTGTTTAATTGTATACAGTGATAAGGAATAAAGAGGGTATTATTTTAAAATAGTAAAAGTTGTGCTTTTGTCAGAACCCAAGGAAACAACGTAACAACATATTATGTATAACATAGCCCATGTGGGTTTTCGGTCGGTTTTGAGATGCTTTAAATTAAAAGGTATTTCACATAAATATGCTTTAAACGAACTATCCAAGTTGCAAACGGTACTTGCTCTCTTTTTTAATTTTTTTTCGTAAATAGGTCAAATTTAATGTCAAGGTTGACAATAATACTTTAGTCACCGTGAATATATCATTCTATTTTTATCAAAATAAGTTATTCTATTCTATTTGAAAGCAATAACGAGTGATTATAAATAATAACAAATGAATTATAAAATTAATTATCCACAGAAAGGTTCGCCATGTAGTTCTTAGCACTTTTCATTCATTCTTCTCTGCCTCCTGAAGGGTGTTTCAGCATCATTTTCGCACAGATTTCTTATGTCATTTCTCACCTTCCTTTGAAGTTCTTTAATATTTTCATTTTGATTGCTGTATACGATAGTCAAAGGAATGTGTCTAAAGGTGTGAGGTTTGAGCTTTTTGCCCTCACTTTGAGCCGCTCTCACATTATTGCTGTTTTTTAAATATAATTATATCATTTTGTATCTCATTAATAGAAAAACTTCTTTTGCATTAAAATAAAATTATACAATCACTAAAGTATTATAGTCAACTTTGATTTACCTACGATGATAATTAAAAAAGGTAGCAGGTATCGTTTGCAACCTGGATAGTTCGTTTAAAGTACATTTATTTGAAATGCCTTTTAATTTCAAACATTTCAAAAACGACTGTGTGCTATACAACATATATCTGGAACTTCCACTAGAATTAAAAAATGGGATACAAATCATACCATTTAATTTAAAATAAGCAAGAAAATCGATGTTTTACCCTTTATTTAATTTCCTAGTCAGTTGTGTTGTATGATCCATAAAACTCCCCAAAACTCTCATATATAACATTTTTTCCCATCTTTAAAAACAAAAAAGGTATAAGGCCTGTTTAATTTTATTTGAATATCCCTATGCGTAAATATTAATTTCAATATTTGCGGTTCCAGTTTTATTTAGACAGCTCAGTACGACTGTCCACATAAAATTAATATAGATACTTGCTTTGCTTACTCATTATTAATCAGTGCAATTCGCCTTTGGCATCTCTTCACATATCCATATGGATACTTGCCAAGCTCGACAGGTGAAAGAAGGCACAAAATGACTAAACATTTGAGACTTTACAATACAGGGTGTTTTTTAATATGTGTCCGATATTTCACAGTAGCTAGTAGGCTAGCAAGTTTATTTTGCAGTGTTTTTGTGTTCACGTTCGGTTAAGGGAAACAGGAACTCTCGGGCCGGTAGAACCCCAGAAACCGAGGAAGCAGTTCTTACTCTGGTAGGAGATCACCCAACGAAACCAAACAAACACCAGAAAAGTGGCGCTGACGGTAAACATTTCTTACGTTCTGGTATGGAAATTTTTAATTGATAATTTATTATATCCCTGCCACATTCAAAGAGTTCGGGCACTTCTTCCTCGTGACTTTTCATTGCGTATCAACTTTTGTCGTTTGTTTCTCCAATGCCTTGTTCAAAATCCTTTATTTCAAAATCAAATTCTGTTTACTGACAAAGCAAATTTCTCACGCAACATAGGCAATTTTCACAAGAATCATTTGTAATCAGAGGAAAACCCACATGCAATACAGGATTCACATTTATCTCTTAACGTGTGAACGTGTGGGGAGGAATCCTTGGAGATTATTTGATAGGCCCATTCTTTCTTTCGGAAAGCTTAAACGGAGAGATGTCATTTCCTTGAAGAAGATTTATCGCTTTGACTACCGAATGAAATATGGTTTATGCATGACGGTCCCCGACACATTTTAACATCATAGCGCGAGAATTTTTGGATCGAGCTCCCAATAACCATTGGATAGGTCGGGGGGACCTCAACTTTGCCCCCCTAGTTCACAAGACCTTAACAGTTTAGATGATTTCCTTTGGGGACATCTAAAAACCCTAGTTTACGAAATACCTATCCAAAAGAACCAAGAATTGGAATAATAAATAGGCTCTTGTAGAACGTTTCAGGAATTTTCCAAATAATGCACGAATCAAGGAGAAGAAGATTGGATGGATGCATGCATGCAGACAAGAGGTGTGCCTTTCCAACATTTAATGTCACTGTGATTTAATTTTGTATCTAGGGTTCCGTTGTTTATTGTTGTTTAAAAATTAGCGTTTAAAATATTTTTATGTTGATAACAAAGATGTTATTTTACAAAATTGTTTCACTTTTTGAAAAACTCATGTTTCTATTACTTTAAATCAGCAGCTTTTGACAAGAACATCTTTTTCACCTAAAAATGATAGAGGAATCGGATTTCTAGTAGAAAATGTGATAAAAACACGCACGAAAAAGTTGTGGCTCTCCAAAAGAGAAAAAGACTGGTTAGTAGCGCCCCCTACAACTAAGGGCCAATCTAAGATCATATTTAAAATTTTCGTCCAGATATCGTAAATTATTACAAAAATTATTTGGAAAAAATGAAACTAAAAATAAATCTTATCTCAAAAATGGAGGCTTTGCGGACCCATGTTTATATGAACCTTTAATCTTAAAAATCATCCTCTAAGATATCGGACACTTATTCAAAAAACACCCTGTATAGAATATTTAGATTAATTTTGTCGGTCAACCGCTTAGTTATTTATTAATTTGCAAAATAAATCGCATTACAAATTACAATATTTAATGTTAACTGAAAAATTGCGTTTAATTAAATATACCCATTGTAGTATAGTCGTAAAACATCTCTGACATACCTACAATTCATAGACACTGCTTTGCTACCTCATTATAGACTTTGTCATCTCTTGATATGTCCATATGAATAGCTGATATTATCGCCAGATGAAGTTGAAAAAATACGTATATAGCTACAGTATGATTCTTAAGCAAAGATGCTGATTTATTTTCGTGACCAACATTGTAATTTTGAAACTGCTGGCTTTTTGAGGATGCACATTATGAACATTATTAAAATTTAAGTTGTAATATAACCTTTTTAGGAAATGGACCCAGCGGTATAGTCGTGTCCTTGATGCTGAGCGGCAGACTACCATATGTCACCAAATACGACCATCCAGACGAAATGTTGAGTGCTCGTTTAAAAAATCTCACCTCCCCATGTCTCATAACACAAGATTTGGAATTTCTGGCTCAGGGATTGGAAGGAAGGTGCACGAATCCTGTGTCATTGCTGATGGATGCACTGCTACATCCTTGTGCCGATCTTGGATTGGATTTGGAACCGTTGGTTGAGTTTAGGGCAAATGGCAAAGAGGTTAGTATGGCAGTATTCAGATTGTTTCTAAACAGTATCAAAATGAACGAATTGTTTTTCTAGAAGAATTTGTATGGAACAGTTTATAGGTTTTTAAGGCTTCTTAATACACAAACTGACCCAACCGAATTTGTAAATGATAGCACAATCAACACATTATATTTTTCTGACCGTCAACAGTGAATTTGTCGTTGCATCAAGTGTTCTCCAGGGTTCACATATAAGACCAATCCTGTTCGTGCTGTTTACCCACTATGCTGTCGATGTGTTTTGAATGCGAACGACATGAAGTTGTTTACAGTAGACGTTGAGATGGTAGTCTACCTGCACTAACTTGGTCAGGTGACGGAATCTGATCTGCCCTTAAACTCAATATCGGCTAATAAAAACGTTGCAATTTTTCATATGTCGCCATCATACCATACACTCTGGCAGCATGTTCAGGTGGCAGGCGTGGGCAGTAATGTATCGTTCAATCTATATATTGACAGTATTGTCGTGAAGGCATTCTCACTGCTTGACGTCATTAGGAAGCTACACATTGTGGCCGCAAAGGCAATCCTGTGTCTTTATTCTGAAGTAAACTGGAACACTGTTCCGTGTTAGGTATCGATATACAATATCAGCGATAACAAGTTGGTGAAGTATTATTTATTTCTTAAGCACCACTTGCCCTACAAGAACTCGACTTTTGCTACATTTATGTGATTTTAAATAGGTCGAAAAGAATGCGTTTTTGTAATCTTCTGGATAAATTAATAAATAAATATATTATTATAATTACTAATACATTTTTATTTTGTCTAGATTGATCATGTGGTGCTAGGCCGAGGTCCACCCGGTGGTTCATGGCACAGAATTGACCCTGACGTTTTAACTTTATCCTTGGGCACCTGGATGTCGCTTCCAGGAATACCATTTCCATCTTGTACTACCAACGAAAAACGAGCGTTCACTCGCGACGTTGCGACATACTACGAAAACTACGTAAATCATATGGGGTTGACTAAGTACTTCGAGAAAGATACTCTTGTCACAGCTATAATGAAAATAAATGAAAGTATCAGTTTAGATAGAACGTCTTCTGAAGAATCCTTAATCAAGAAAAAGAACCTTTGGATTAAGAAACTAGACAGGGATTTAGTGGAGAGAGTAAAATGCTATTTTGATCCAGTGAACGAGGAAAATGAAAGTCATTGTTTTATAACGAATGCTATAAACTGTTTGCTGTCGAGGAATCCAAGACGAACCAGACACTGTAAACGTCCAAGACCTATTAACCAAGAGAGCACATCAAGAAAACTTAGCCAGGTAAAAACCTATTTTAATATAATAATTGCATATATAAGAAAATTTAGTTTGCAATATTTAACATGTATTATATAATAGGTACATATATCCCACTAAAAATCTTGTTACTTAAACCAAGACTTAAGCCCTACACTACGCCCTTCATAAAAGTAATTAGTCACTTAAGGAAGGATTCATTCAAAACTTATGCCAGAACTAATATCTGATAAACTGTTTTCAGTAAACATGTCCCAAGACACCTGGGCAATGTTTTGAAGATGTGCGCACAAGACCCAAGTAAATTATGATAGCTGATGAAATCCTAACCCTTACAATTATGGATTTATTGTCACGGGGGTAGAGCTGAGGAGGTATGTGAGGGCGCCCGAATATTTTTCGGCACGTCCTCAGATATTCTTTTTTCTCTGGATTGGTGTCCGAGGATGAGATGGAAAAGGTAGATTAAAAAATGAACATCAGATCATCATAATCAAGTTTCAGGGCTGAATATATCCGCACTACAATTCTCCTGAAAATAGGAAGTGGCCTGACACAAAAAATAAACAAGGATCATACTACTTGATTTTAGTAAGGCATTTGACCTGATTGATCATCAACTGCTGATAGCTAATTAAAATATAATGGTTTTGCCATGCTGCACTGGTTCCTAATCTGTAAATAAGGGGAATATTCTTGCTCCCATTCTGTTCACTGTCTGTTTCTAATTCACCTACACCAGCATTCCTACTAAGCTGTCCTGATTTATTCTGTGGGTCAACATATATGTATTTTTTTAAACCTTAATGTAAGCTTTGCATAGATGATGTGGAAACATATGCACCTTTTTGAAAAATATGTAAAGCATTTTTGTTGCAGCAACGCATTGTAATGATAATGTTTGTTACTTTATTAAGACTATTATGCTGTTTTTCGAGTTAGGCTGACACATATGAATTTTTTGTAGAGATATATGCATTTGGAACATATGAGTTAAGAATATACAAGCAAGCAGCAATTAGTTCTCAAAAATCCGCTAAATTTTTGCACTTTTTTCTCCTGGAAGATACGTAGCTGGTAGCTGAAGTGTTTAAAAATGTTATGGCAACATAGCATTCACACGTTGTGCTTTTTCGCACATTAGGTGATGAATTGACATGGACTGATGTCAAAATTGGTGGACTGTATTAGAGTGTCAATGGGATGTTTTGATATAATGATCCTATCACTTAGTCGAAATCCACGGTCAACAAGTCAGATCCTTAGCAGTTTTTAAATGTGCGAAACAGCAGCCAAAAAGTAAATGTTAAAATGTTTTCTCCTGAAGTGGGGTGTATATGTTACAGGAAGTATCCGATTTCAGGATATATTAGTTTAGACTAGGATATAATAAAGCTTCCTGTCCTTGTTAGGGCGTTTGCGTATTTCCTAGGACGTAGGGGAGAGTTGCCCAAAACAGGATAGTCAGGTAAAATAGGATACCGGCCTTTATTTCCAAACAAGCAGCGCCATCTGATGAATCACGGTGTTAATCGCTGGAAATAACTTTTGTCTAAATGTAGCAAGTGGATATTCTGATTAATTATGTTACTGTGGTGAGTGACAAATTATAGTTCGAAAAAGCAACGTTAGGTTATTTTGTTTTGTCAATGTATCGTTAAGAATTTCCTGGATTAAAGAAGAAAATTAAATATCGGTGAGTAGTTTTTATGATTCTGTATATATTTGTCTGTATTTTGAGATATTAGTGAATATCACACCATTTTTTTTTCTTGTGAAAATTTAGAAAATCCTTTGGACATGTGCAGTCGTGTAAAATGGGATACCTTGCGGTCGGGCCAAACGGCTGAACCGATTTTGACAAATGTGGTATCACTGGATTAAAGCTATTCCCAGAGTGCTATAGGCTATATTTTATTTGACTAAATTTAATATCGCCGAAGTTAGTGGCCATTTTTTTTAGACTTCTAGAGATTTGATTGCCATACCAAATATTACCCAATTTGAATTATTCTTCTTTTATGGACTTGTTTCCAGATGCTTCTAACCCCCACACCACTCTCCTCATACAACCAACACCGATTTTCCGTTTATAACTTAAATACATTTAAAAAATAAAAATCAAAAAGATTTTAAATAAAAAAAAATATATCCGGCTGCTAAAAAGGGAGAACTAGTAAATTCTATAACAAAGGAAAAAATAAAAATAATAAATGTGTTACTAACCAAAAAAAAGTAAATAAATAAAGAGAGGAGAGACAGCAGTTCAGAAGAAGGGGAGGAGATTGATGAAAGTTGCATTTATTGCACAGAACACAAATCTAACGTTGGGCTCACGAAGCTTGCGCAGGAGTGGAGAACGATGATGAACCGTACTCGTGCGATTTTTGTCGGGGTTAAGATGTTCATTTATTTTTATTACTAATATAAGACGCATAATTTGATCTGTTTTAAGTTCAATAAATATAATTTACTTTACGCTCTACCTTTTTCATCATATTCAAACACTATCCCATTTTACCCGACCAGGTGGGCAAAACGGGATACTTTACATTTTTGTTTAAATATTACTTTTACTATGTTATCATCAAGGTATTGAGGAATAGCTATAGTTAAACATAAAGTGAACTCAATGGGAAAGTTACAGGTAAAACACGGTAGTTATCAGTAGCATAGTTAGTGAGTTTCTAGTCAAAGAACTTTAGCTATCCCATTTTGGGCAACTCTCCCCTACTAGTATTGCCTGGTAGCCTTTAGGATAAGCCAATATGACCTCATCGATGTTAGTTTTTAAGTTTTAATTTTGATAAATATTTAGGTCTACGAATTTCGATAGTCAACTGTTGTAGTTTTTTTGGTTAATTTGAGTTAGTCAACTTAACCCATCCCAACTAACCCACATTAATCCAAACTAACCCAAACTACAGCATTTGACTATCGAAATTCATAGATACAAATATTTATCAAACTCAAAATTTAAAACTAATATTTCCTATCAATCAGGCTATACTAGTTTATCCTAAAAAGTACTAGACAATTCTAGTATATCCTAGGAAATACAAAAAAATTAAATTATTGGTGAATATAAATACATGCAAGTAATTATGGCAAGAGGGTTAATTGGTGCATAGAAACAACCAATGTACAGGGTTATCCAACGAGGACTAGACAAGGCGATTTTTTTACTTTCCCTGTACTTTTATAAAAAAAAAACTGAAATAGCCATCATATGTAATTTTCTCCCGCGAATTCGGATATGTTCAGCAAAAAACAATTGAACATCAAATAAAAGTGCTAGGGGTCACTTTGATATTTTTTTAAATGGAACACCCTGTATATTACTACATTTTTTGATTCTCTAGAAAAACCTAAAGACATTTTGTGTATAATATCCTTTACCTATCTTTAGCTGTTTACCAAATTTTGACAGTTGAAAGTCGGGCATTTTGACACTTTGACAGGCTCTAAAATCTAAACCGCACGAGATCAAAGAAAACGGTTTGCACATTCCTATCTTGGGTTTTCATATGAATGATAGTAACTTTGAATTTAACCGGAGGTTTAAAAGTTCCGGTTAATTTTATCCGCAGGTTAAATTCGAAGATACTGTCATTCGATAGTTTATGAAAACTTAAGATAGGAATGTGCAAACCGTTTTCTTTGATCTTGTGCCGTTTAGATTTTAGAGCCTGTCAAAGTGTCAAAATACCCGACTTTCAACTGTCAATATTTGGTAAACAGCTAAAGATAGGATATTATACACAAAATGTGTGACCCCTGGCACTTTTATTTGGTGTTCAATTGTTTTTTGCTGAACATATCCGAATTCGCGGGAGTTATTTACATAAGATGTCTATTTCAGTTTTTTTTATAAAGTACAGGGAAAGTCAAAAAATCGCCTTGTCTAGTCCTCGTTGGATAACCCTGTACATTGATTTTGATACAAAAATTACAAAAGCCATTTTGGATGAGATGCATTAAATTAAATTAACTAACATGTTTCTGACATGGGTTTATGGAAGGAACTGAAAATGACTGATCATAAAATCTATTATATTATGTTACAGTTACAGTTATGTTACAGTTAAAAGTTTGTAAAAAAATGTACAAATAAAATTACCATCTCTCCTTTACCTCTTTGGCATACCGTTTAGTATTTTCGCTTGCATGGCATTTTCGTGGTCATCAATAGTAAAATATTTGCTACATATTTTCTTGTGATTTGTATCAAATTTGTCCTTTCTATGGATCACTTGATGACAGCACAAATGGGGCATATTTGTGCTGTCATCAAGTGATCCATAGAAAGGACATATTTGACACAAATCATAAGAAAATATGTAGCACATATTTTACTATTGATGACTACGAAGATCATCTAACAAAATAAAACAGTATTTTAAATTAACTTCACTAATTATTTTCAAAGATCAAATTTAATTTAAATTAATATTGCCTATTAATGCTGACTACATATTACCTCTCAGCAAATCATAAAGTTTTTGAAATTTAAACATTTTATTTTATTTTATTAGATTCTCATTTTAAACAATTTATTTAAGGCACAAGTTAATGTTTTAACAGACAATGAATAATTAGAGATTAAAATTAATCCATAGAAAGACTTAAAATCGTTACAAAACACGCGGTTAAAATAATAATAATACTAAGTCACTTTTTTAGCAGCTGGGGAAAAGCGGACGAGATGGTACGAGTACCCATAACATATGTTTATATTTTACCTTAAAAATTTAATCGTTTGTTTCTTCGCACGATTTTCCTGCTATTATAAAAATGAGCCACGGGTTGACCGTCACCTTTCTAGTGAAAACAAACTGATTTTAATATATTGTATTGCTATGAAACAAAAATTACGTACCGGGTGTTTCACTATAAATGGACCTCCCCTTTAACTTTCTCAATTGACGCTTTAGAAAAAAACGTGCAATACAAAAAATAAAGGGGATGAAGTGAAGTTTTTTATGGCATAGCACTGTTGTATACAGGGTGTCCCATAAATGCGGGATTAAAC
>MU183220.1:49516-109162 GCA_016904865.1 Pissodes strobi | reverse complement strand
TCGTTTATCCGAACATAGATAAGTTATATATATTTGAAAAGAGGAAGATTAGCAGAATTTGAATTTTCAATCATATACAGGGTGTTCCATTTAAAATAACGAAGTTGATAGTGATTTGTTAATTTTCCGATCATCATCTGTTTTTCTTTCTTAAACCATGAAAATCTTCATGAAAAATCCTGCAACATTCATATAAACTATTTTTTTCTATCTATAAAAATAAAGATTTTAAAGGGGTGCGCAATTATACGGGAAAACCCTGTACATTGTACCTGGCGCAAATATTGAATTGTATAATAAGTTTTATGATGTTATCGAAACTAACCTTATAGATAAAGACTGTATAATTTTGGGCGATTTTAATATTCCTGACGATATAAGGGATATGCCAAGTCAAATACTGTGTAGCTTTAAAAGTTTTTTTATCATTTACTAATATGACGCAGAAAAATCAAATAGGAAACTGCCATGGGGTTGTGCTAGATTTTGTAGTAGTTAGCACCTTGTTTCAGGATGTAGAAGTTCTAACTGATGATGACCCATTACTTCCAGTGGACCAGTATCATCCTGGCTTAGTGATATCGTGTTCTGTTAGGGAGGTATATCTGGAGTGTGAGCAGGTTGTGAATACCAAGTTTAATTTTCGAAAGGCTGATTTTTTTAAAATGTATAATATGATCAGATGATCATATTATACATTTTAAAAAAATCCGCTTGTGACTGGAGTGTGTTTGAAAACTTTGATGATATTAATATAGCTGTTGAGCATATGTATATGATATTCAATAATATTTTTGCTGAATGTGTACCACTTTCCACCCAAACTGGGCGAGTCTTTCCAGTTTGGTTTAACAGAGATATCATTAAATTAATCAAAAGAAAAGAGCACTTTCACAGAAAACGCAAAAGAAATAAATGAAAATATTGGTACAAAAAATATGCTGAAATTAGAACAAATCTTAAATATAAAATTGGGAGTTGTCATGGAAACTATATGAATCAGGTGCAGTTAAGCTTAAGGGAGAATCCTAAATACTTTTGGTCTTATATCAAAACTCAGAAAAATAAATATCTCGGATATACCTAGAGAGTTAACTCTAAATAATGTAACATTCAGAAGTACTCAGGATGTGGCAAATGGTTTTGCAAATTTTTTCTGTTCTGTCTTTTCACCTTCTGAAAAAAATTATAACCTCGTTGAGTCTAACAATATGAGGCATTTCTGGGACGTGCCCATTACTCAGGAAGAGGTTTCTACGGCATTAAAAAGTTTAAAGGGTAATAGAGCCATAGGACATGATGGATTGCCGGGATACATTATAAAGGGTTGTGGGGATCTTTTGGTAAATGCCTTGGTTCTCATATTTAATCTTGGTCTACGAACCTCTACCTACCCTGACGTATGGCGTTCTCTAAAGTAGTCCCAGTATTTAAGGGGGGTTCCAGAAATGAGATTATAAACTATAGGCCTATAGCGATTGTAAGTGCTGTATCGGAGTTATTTGAGATAGTTATTTTCAATAGAATCTATAATGAAATTAAAACACGCATTTCTTCTTGTCAACATGGCTTCTTATCCAAAAAGTCCACTTTGTCTAACTTACCGTAATTTACACAATATGTACATGATGCCCTACATAATAAATCACAAGTCGACGTGATATACACAGACATGGAAAAGGCTTTTGGTAGAGTTAAGCATAGTGTAATAATTAAATCCCGAAAGGATATGAATGTTACTAATAATTTAATTACGATAATTCAGTCATATCTTTCCTCTCGAAGGCAGTATGTGGGGGTTCGAGGGGCTAAATCTTGTCTATATGTTAGCAGTTCCGGGGTACCCCAGCGGTCCAATCTGAGACCACTATTATTTATAATAGCAATTAATGGACTCATTCAGGTGACAAAACATTCTACATTTGAATGTTTTGTCACCTGAATGATTTTAAACTGAGGATCTTAAAATGAAAATGATTGTGAAAGATTGCAAGATGACCTAAACAGTGTGTGTGAGTGGTCTGATGAAAACGGTTTTAAACTGGTTACTGTATGACTTTTGATTGAAAACCAAACCACTTAATCGTGCCTATAGTATGAATGACAGTGAACTTGTGAGGAGATCACACCAGAGAGATTTGGGAATTGTTTATGATGAAACTTTATCTTTTAATAAACATATTTCTGACACCATTTCTGCTGCATTTAAAGTGGTATGATTCATTGTTCGTTCCACTAAACATTTCCGAGTGGATGTGTGTCTAAAGACTATTTGATTCCCTGGTAGTGCCTAAGCTTGAGTATGGCAGTGTAATTTGGTCTCCTCACTACATTATTTGGTCTAAATCTATAGAGAGGGTCCAGAGAAAGTTTTTAGAATACATGTTTTTTAAAAGGTTTGACTGCTATCCGGTACAGGGATATGATCACGAGAGGCTGCTTAGTGTATTTAATAGATTATCATTAGAAAAAAGAAGAATAAAAGCATGCTTACTCACTTTGTTAAAATTTTAAAGGATAGTATAGAAGCCCTGACATTCTGGCACAGCTTCCATTTGCCGCTAATAATATAAATACTCGTAGTAAAACGGTATTCTATTTGGATTTTCCAAAACCAGAGTTATATAGAAATTCTCCCATTTTCCGCATGTGTGATTATTATAATAAAATTGCAGGAGATATAGATGTGGGTTTAGTCAGTGTTGGACAATTTACAAAACGCATTGATAATAAATTAGGTGGTATTTAGCATTTTTTTTCTGTATGAAACTGTATAATATGCCTATTTAGCATAGTTAAGAGTATCTGTTATTGGTTGTAATTACTGTTGATGCTTACTAAATAAATAAATAAATATACGTGACGTTGCCGTCGTCACATATTAAGACTAGCATTTTACAGATTTAACAATGCAGTGTAGGTTTCATTACAATGGAAAAACTGGGGCAATCTGAAAAATATTCGGATGGGTTACTTTTAATGGTTGAACAGAGAAACAATGCTTCAAATGTTGGTTTCCCACATAGCAAACTAATCATATTCACACCTACATAGATCTACAGATGTTGATTTTGATATTCCACAAGAACTTCGCTTATCTTTGCTGATAAGATTGATATCGCTTGTAAACAAAATTACATCCATCTGTTCAGCGTGGCCCACGCATCAGTTTTTTACCAAAATGGTTTCTTTTAATTAAAATGCTTTGTACCTAGAGCAAAAAAGTTCCACAGTCTAGCATACATCGGAGAGCTAGAAGAACTTTAATATTGCCCAGTCTTTACTCCAAAAGATTTTTGTACATAGTTGGCAGATGGATTTCATATTTAGCCATGGTTGTTTACTCAAATTTTAATTAACCACAATTTTATAGCAAGTTAAAATGATATGAGAAGCTTTTATCATAAAAATAAATTATTGCATTTCCAGGAAACATTTATTGCACAAAAAATATAAATATAAATAATGTTATTCAGCATAAGTTTTTATGTTTTAATGTGAAAGGACTCTCCTCTCTGGGCATACCCACTAAAAAGCACCATCTTCCCTTGATGCTAGTGACTCTACGTCACTCTTACATCATCCTTCGTTGGCGTCTTGGCCTCCTGTTGTTCTTGATGATTCTAGGCAGGGTGTTGTGTTTGTGATGTGATGTTTTGAATGTGTGTTAGTGGGTTAATTATTTTTGGGGTTTTTCTGTAGTAGTTTATGGGTTAGTAAGTGTTAGTATTATTTTTGGTGGTTTTATTATTTTTATGTGTTTTTAAGTGTTTATTGTGGTCCTCTTACGGTGGTTCTCGTAAGCTTTTGAGCCTTGCTCTATCTGGCCGATCTTCCCCGTCAAATAGCGATGGATTTGTGTGATTGTGCACTTGTTCCAAGAACCTAACATGTCTGTTTGTTATGTGTTCATGAATTGTTTCGACTTTTAGATCGGCGTGTATGTTCGTGTTGCAAATGAATGGTGCGTTTGAGATTTGTCTTAGTGTTTTGTTTTGGAAGATTTGTAGTTTTTTCTTGTTTGTTTTACTTGTGTGTATGTATGCAATAGCTTCGTAGAGGACTTTGGGCTTGATAACTTGGTTGTAGAGTAATAATTTGTTATTGATTGACATTAAACTATTTCTGTTAATTAAAGGATAGAAGGCTTGCTTTGCTGCAATGTCTATGTTAATTTTGTTTTGAATGTGTTGATTGAAAGAAAGTTTGCTATCTAGGGTTACCCCTAGATATTTGAGAGTTTTGTTTCACTTTGTCTCAGTATTTCCTAGTTTTAAATTTGCGGGTAATCTACTTTTATTGCTAATGAGCATTGATTGTGTTTTATCGTTATTAATTTTGATATTCCAAGTTTCTGCCCAGTCGTCTATGGAATTTAAGTGTTGTTGTACGGGAATTTTGAGTCTTGTTGTGTTTTTGAGTGTTGAATATATGCAGATGTATTCTGCATATATTGAGAGTTGTACGTGTGGGTGTCTGGGTACACCCGCTGTGAATAGAAAGTATAATGTTGGGGATAGCGGGGAGCCCCGGGGGACTCCCGCTTCCATGAGTCTTGTGGTTGAAAGTTCAGTGTTTATTTGAGTGACGAATGCTCTTTATTTTAAGAAAGAAGCAATGAATTGTGTTATAGGTAGTGGCAGGTTATGTTGTATGTGTAATTTGTGAATGAGTCCCTCATGCCACGGTTGATGCCCGCCTCTGTAGTCCTCTAGTCGCTTCCTCAACAAGTCTGGCAAGCTGGAGCTCCGTGCTGTGATTTTTTCTAAACCCAAATTGTTCATTTGGGATTAGATATGTTTCTCTTATGTGAGTGTTTAATCTGTTTAGTATGAGGCGTTCTGTTAGCTTGCTCAAAGTTGAGAGCAAACTAATAGGTGGCCAGTGTTGTGGGAATGTTAGGTTCTTGTTTGGTTTTTTTCCAGCAAGCTGGAAAGTGTTTTAGTTGTAGTGTTTTGTTTATTATGTATGTTAATTTCCGTATTGCTACATTTGGTAGGTTTTTGAGTGCTTTGTTTTGTATGTTATCTAGTCCTGGGGCCTTTTTTGGGTTTAGTTGCAATAAGATTAATTGCGCAACTATGTGTTTTTTTTTTTCTAATTATGTGTAGTGTGTCCATTAGTACATCTTGGTATTTGTCTTGATTAGTGATTTTGTGTTTTTTGATTTGAGTGTATTTTTTCGGTTAGTTTCTCATTTTCGTCTAGTTGGTTTTGGTTTTGTTCTTCGAGTCTACGTTGTTTTTCAAGTTGGTTGTCTTTGCTGGTGTGTTTTGCCATTTCTTCGGCTAGTTCAATGTTTAGTGTCTTTAAAATTTGGGTTGTGTTTGTTTTTGTGTGTGGTTGTGAATGTATTAGATAGGGCACTTTCGTGTTGAATTTCCTGCCTAGGATCGCGGTTTTCCTTGTTATTTCCTTCCTTTTCTCGTCTTTGGCCGCTTGGCTGCTTTCTTTTACTCCTTTGTCTACCATTTTTGTTTTGTTGCTGGATCTGTTGCGTCTTTCGTGGCGAGGTACATGCACTCGAAGTACGACCAGTCGCCACTTAGAAAGTTAAGAGGGCCAATGCCTAAACGATTTTTATTGTTTTGGGACAAGTCCCAAACGATTTTTCTTTAATATTTGCAGATGCAATGTTAAGCATTACATCTGCTGTCGCAGCGTCCGTCGGGGAGATCACCGGCACCAAAGAAAATTGTAACACTATGATATTCTTTGCTGGCACACACGTGTTTGTTTTCGGAGCGAAATTTTAGAGCACGACTTGCTATCGCGGCGAACAGCAAGAGAATAATATATGATAATAAACTATAGAGTGTCAAATAATTAAAGCCAACATTGGGTCTACGTTCAGCTGGATATCCATCATCGAGAGCCCGAAAGAACAAGAGAGATATTAAAGCAAGATACGATTTGGTTTCAAAATCCCGAAATTACAAAGTGTTATTTATCCATCATGTTTTACCTTTCGCAGCTATCTTGCTACAATCAAAGGAAATTCTGTAGTAGAATTTTCTTTGCTACAACTTAAGAGTTTCTATTGAGGATACGAATGAGACCTACATGTGCATGTGACATGAGGAAGGAGCTTCTCGTGGAACCATGTCTTCTTCTTCATAAATAACGTTCTTAGTGACGAAAAAGAAATCAAAATTGGCATACCACAAGGCACCGTACTAGGGCCAATTCTTTTTATTACATACATAAATTCCTTACTAAATTTGAAATTGGATGGCCTGGCAATTTCTTATGCCGATGATACGGCGGTGGTAATTTCAGGTGAAACATGGGACAGTGTAAGAAACAAAACGATAGAAAACTTAACAATAATAAAAAATTGGTTACAGAATTATAAATTAACATTGAACTTAGCAAAAACCAACTACGTAGCATTTTCGCTTACTAACGCCAATCGCCCTGAATTTAATAGTATAAGGGTTGATAATCATTGTATGAAAGAGGCCCCATCCACAAAGTACCTGGGGATAATGATAGACAAGTTCTTGAAATGGCAGCCTCACATTGACTATGTTTGGAGCAAGATTCACAAATTGATACACAAATTTTATCTGCTGAGAGACTTCTTAAATAGAAATATACTAATTACAATTTACAAGGCTCTTGTTGAGTCTATAATTGGTTATGGGATACTTGTTTGGGGTGGCCTCTATAACAGTGCTCTTTATAAACTAAACATCATTCAGAAACATATACTAAAAATTATCAACAGAAAAAATAAACTCTATCCTACTCATTTACTATTTTCTAAGAGCACCTGCACTGTAAGGTCACTATACGTACTTGCTGTTTCTTCATACGTGCACAGCCACCCAAGGTTTAAACAATACGTTGACCATCACTATGACACCCGAACAAGACAGAATAGGCAAATAAAATTACCCCTTAGCTTCAATAACCTTAACTTAAGATATTTAACTTACTACGGACCGAAGATATATAACCTCGTGCCTATTAGCCTAAGAAACCACATCAATAAAAAACAATTTAAATACAGCTGCAAAGACTTTGTATTTAAAAATTTGAAAGAATTTGAAAGGCTTTTCATCTAAATGGGGAGTAATTTGGTATGGTTGAATAGTTGGATTAATTTACTTTATTTTATTTTAGTTTAGTTTAGCTTTAGTTTAGATTAAACCACATTAGTTTAACTTATTATCTGTGCATTGTTTATTAACTTAGTGTAAGGCTAGTGCATATAATTTGCAAATTATGGAATCTAGCACATACAGATGTTCTGTCAGCATCTAGGTGCATAAAACTTGGATCAGCTAGACATAGACATGGACAATTGATGCTTTTTTATATTTTTCAATATAAAGGAGTTGATAATGATGATATTTAAGTTATAATAGTTTATTACATTCCTCTTGAATTGTAAAAAATTTACTATGTTTATGCTTGTATACCAGTAAAATAAAGAATATTAATATATTGTTAATCGTAGACTGACTGCTAACTAAGAAGTATTTAGTATTATGGTGTGATAATTGCGGGGATCAAAATAAGAATAGGACTTTATTATTTGCATTGATTTTTTTGGTGGCCAATGCTGTTTTCCATACCATTGGACAGATTCTCCGAAGTGGCCATAGCTTCAGGCAGAAAAGTAACTAAAGGATATGTACCGCGTAATAGTAAAATCATGTTGTAGACATGACCTACTATTGGGACCTAAACGAGCAGCGAATGAATGTATTAACACTACTAAGCTAGATATCAATAAAGGGGCAGTGATAACTTATTCAGATAAGCTTCATTTTCCGATCGTGAAGAAGGAGTACAAGTTAATGTTTTAAGAAAAGGGAAAACTAGCCGAGCTAATATATTGAAAGTGCCATCAGACAGCTAGGTGTCGGAAAATAAAAGGGTATCTCTTCGAAACATGATTCCTTATCTTCAAAATCCAGAACACCAACGTTTTTATAAACAGTTTTATTTAGTTTTTCTCGATTATCTTATTTAAACTTTTGGATGGCATGCAGGTTATATAGCTCAGATTCGGGAGATCGATCTACGTCAGGTGAGAAGAGATGATAAGGCATTCCAGTTAAAAACAATAAGATTGTCTATTGGTCTAAGACTTGATAAATTTACACTGTACCCGATTACTAAGGTGCGCATGTTCTTTCGATTGAAGAATACGTTTGAATTCCTTATAGGTCTTCGGTCACTTTGATAATACAGTTTTTGTAAGTTGTGTTGTGTTTTATTTTTGGTTAGCTTTGACTTAATTCCACTCAGAGTTTACACTGAACTCTAACTACTTGACAGATTCTACTTTGAAATTATCTTTCTTAGAACTTGACAAATTTATCGTAGATTCGAGATTCGACGTTTACTACTTTAGGTGTAGAAACTGAGTTTGCGCACATTATGTGTGCTTGCAAAACTTGGGTTTAGGTAGCGTGGGAAACGGATTACAGAATTCGGCACGGGTAGTGGAAGCTTTTTGCTTAGAAAACGTGTTCCAATCCTTCGGGGGGAGTCTGGAAAGTCGTGCCGGCTGGACAGTGTAAGGGGTGGGTCGCGTAGTGGAGGGTGATTCCTACTAGGACTCCAGGGATATTTCCGTACGCGGTAGCGTGGCCTGTGGGCGGTCGGGGGTGTATCCTGCGGGGATCTGAAGTCTCTGATAGAAAGTGGTTATACCTGCAGTGTGCGAAGCCTCCTTGCATAGGAATTTACTCGTACAATTCATTAGCTTACATTTGCGCAAAAGTCGGGAATCACTTACTGGAGGTTCCCACCGAATACAAAGGCCAAACTGGAGTAACGTGTAACACAAGCAGAAGGGTAGCCTCTGTTTAAGCGCCGGACGAAGGGTGTGCTGCAAATTGCCTCCTAGCAGTGCCATCCAACCCTCGTGCAAGGCAAAGGGGTACTACAAGACAAGATAGGTAGGAAATAAGGTTATAGGTTAGAACCATACGTACATGTGTACCTGCAGGGAACTGGTTTGGGGAGAAACAAAGTCTGCCGGACCGATTGTTCGCTTGCGTATTTATATAACAAAATGTGCTGATAGTTGCACGTTTAGGGTGCGTTGACCGCTCGTTTTGTTTACAATTTGTCTTGAATGTTGATATAGTATTTTCCAAGTTCACGACCAATACCGACTCAATATAGGTGTTATTGATACGACGCCACCCATGCATCTCTGAAAATATTGTTTGGTCTAGATAGAAAGTAAGTATATAGATTAAAAATTTTAATATTGGCAAATGCACCAGTCAGAAGATTTGCCCATTGACGACGTCAATGGGGAAATATAATAAATCAAAAATAATAAAAATATAAAACATTAATTGATTTATAACTATAACTATATAGGTACAAAATTAATTTAGCACACTTAACTACGCACATTCAAGTAAATAAAATACGTTTAAGTAAATGCACACCAAAAAATTTTACTAGCTAAAAAGTGGACGTGTTTTGAATTTTTCATATATTTTTCCGTGCACCTCAATTTGTTTTCAATTTGGTAGACTTATTCATGCTACCACCACCATCAAACTTTTCTAATTTCCGAACTAAATAGTGACGTTTTCAAAAAAAAGAAATGCATTTTAGACTGAGCTTTATCTGTGCGTTGTGCCTCCTTCCGGATATAATAAAATATTTTTACAAAGTGTTTGGCATCGTTTTTTTGAACATTTAAACAAGTATAACTTTGATAAAACGGCGAATTGACGGTAAAAAATTTCTATGAAACGCTAAACCTTTTTGAATATAAATATAAAGCATAATGTTGACCAAATGGCGAATGCACGGCTAAAAGTTTATGTTCAACATTAATCTTTTTCGTCCCTTTGAGCATAAACGTAACTACTCCGTTTGAGTAATTTTTAAATTCGCCCTTGAATAACGATCTATCTGGTGTCGTTAGACGGATCAAAAACTGTTTTGCTTTCCTAGCTCTATTTATGATGAGATGAGCGAATTATAACTGGAAAACTATTGCTATGTTTATACGTTAGAGAACAAACAGGGCGTAAAAATTCTGTTGGTAGATATTGCGCCACAAATCAAATCGCACTTATGCATTTCACCAAATAAACGCCAAAAATTTAAAATTAACGCACACAAAACACAATCTCTGTCTCATATAACAGTGGTTTCCAATAAAATAGCCTCGACTTAATTAAACGGTTATGGATTTTTTTACCGCACTGATGATTTTGAATAACGTCATTGATACGTTGTAGCGTTCTATTATCTTGTAAAAAACGAAAGAAATTATTTATTTATTACTGGTTTTATATATTTCACCGTAACTAAAACTCTTGACAAACCTACACAAATAATCACCGAACAAAATATACTTAGGTGGGTACCTGTCCTGGATTCTGTATTATCCATTAGGACCGGCTATTGAGCATAATCTGTTATATTTTGTGTATTTTTGATATTTGTGCGCACTTATCCTCTCGAACCCACGTTTGCAAACGTGTATTTCAGACATAGGTACTCTCTTGATTTAGAGATTCGAGGGCGCATCTATATAACTAAAAAACACACATCCATGTACCATTACCATAGACAAAACCATGGACATTCCCTCCATACTAATGCACGTCAAAACGAACGTATAAAAACGTTTAAGATATATATGTATATAAACGATAAACGTTTATATAAAGGCGTTATAGATGCCAGATTTTTACTCCATAACGTAAATTCTTTGTGACTATTATCATTTTATACAATGCTATTATATGCAACTTTGTAAACAAAACAATAAGTCAGACAACGTGTAACGTACCTACATGCAGCGTTCCCAATCTTTGCAATTATTGTAATAGATTTATTACTATTTTAATAAATCTTGCCTATATTGTTACGTTACTCACCATCACCAAATATTACTAAACGGGAGTGTGATTTTAGAATAAGAGGTTCTATGAAGAGGTGAATGCGCCGGGAAAATGTATCGCCCCCAAACGCATTTCTAGGACCGTTTATTACTATTCCTTTTACATCAAACACATCTGGAAACCGTGGAGGTACATACGCCCTCCGCTCGCTCCGTGAGCAAAATCTTCAAAAATACAGCCCTCTGCATGCCCAAAATCCAAAAACAAAACTTAAAAAAGGTGCATTTTCCGACAAAAGCCAATAATATCCTCCTTATTCATCTAACGACGATTCATGAAAACTGCTCGATAATAGTAAGTACTTTCACTTCACATATAAGTAATGTACACTATTTTTCCTACAACCGCCTATGAATATGACACAAAGCACTCTTTCGATTTTTGAGAAAACTACTAATATCATAGGCGTGTTGAAATCAACTTTGAAACACCTATAGTGTTGAAAAGTCGTACCTATAGAACGATACTGGTCGTAGAAAAAATATGGATTAAATTATTTGATCAGCAGTAGCGAGTGGGCAAAGTAGGTACTAGTTTACACACGAGGAGGTTCCTAGCACGAAACATTAGCAGGTTGAAAACGTATACTTTCACACGAGTAATGTAAAAGGATTTAACTCTTTAAAGATGTTGAGTAATACTCAAACAACGATGTTATTAAGTAGGTTTTCAATGAACGCAAGTTAAATATGACCTAAAGTTCCTAAAATGTAAGGTTTGTTGCGCTACATCAATAACACCAGTACCAGTCGGTTTTGGTTACATACACCTATGAATTTTAAAGCTTCATATTTGGATTTAAATAAAATCAATTAGATTTAACAAGAGCGTTCGATGCACCTATGTACTATTAATATAACTGGCGATGGCGTCTTGAAATCAACTTTTCAACATTCATAGTGTTGAAAAGTAGGTACCTATAGAATGATACTGGTCGTAAAAAAATATGAATGAAATTATTTGATCAGCACACGAATGGCATTCAAAATATTTTTGTAAGCAACAAGCAACATATATGGGTGAAGAGCCCCAAAATGGATGAACGAGCACCAAAATAAATAGGCTAACAGCCGAGTTGAAATTTAACCAGTAAAGTAGTACCTATATTACATAACGAGTGTTCATAGTACTAGTTTACAAACGAGGAGATTTCTAACACGAAGCATTATCAGAAATTTAATTATTCTCCTAAGTTGAAAATGTATACTTTCTACACGAGCAATGTACAAAGATATCCAAATAAAAGTGAGCAGGCCTTTAATTTTTTTAAGATGGGAAAAAATTATGAAAGTTTTGGCTTAGTTTGGGCACATAAACAATGGTTTGGGTTAGATAAGTGACCGTTTGTTTTAACTTTAATGCTCGAATATTCTTTTTGCCACCAAAATATTGGATATTTTGCTTATCAATTAAATACAAGCCGAAAAAATAGTGGAAGTCCCGAAATACGCAACTCACATTTAATCATTTAACATATTAGTTAATAGCAGGGACGGATGGGACCCTACTGAGTGGCCCGGGAAAGTTACCTTAAGGGGCCCCCACCCTATGTAAAAACTGAGTGGCGTTTTCTATAAAATATTTGTTACCATAATAATTTAAATCATGAACAATATGTATTTATTTTTTGACAATACACTTTTTTAATATTTACATAAAAAAAACATACTACATACGTATTAAAATAAATACATCACTAAGTAAATGAAAGTACATGTTATAGATATTGACCTATCTATAACTTATAAAAAATAAATACAAAATAATAAACTATTGGTACATAAAAGGTAGATAATATAGCATATACTTCATCCAAAGTCTAATTATGTTTTATAAAGTCTAATATGTATATGTAGAATCTAATATAAAAGTTAATAATAAGCTACTAGTAGCAGCGAGAGCATCAATAACATTTTGATTATCCACACGATTTACACAATAATCCATCCATGGGAATTAAACGATAAAAACCTAGGATTTCGATGCATAGGCATCCCGCAAAAAAATTACCCAGAGTAGCCAAAAGCGCCTTGTCATTTAGCCACTTCAATTAATAGAATTCCCAATTATTCAAAGACAATTAAAAATAAATGCGTGTGACGCTCAATCCCATCAACCAATCCCAAGACAGTATGCTACGGAGCCGGAAACAGGGCCTTTTACCATCGACTTTATGTTCACGCGCTAAATTCAATTTGTTGAAAATGGAATCGATTCGCAGCGCGGATTTATTTAAATTTCTCGATCGAGAGAACGTCGAAGCTAGTTCAGCCGGAATATCTACGAGGGTTATAGTGCGTAATTAACCTACGATCTCTAATTATTATTATTTTGTTCTTTTTTTGCTTTGTTTTCGAACAAAAATTAACTTTTAATCTTTTTCTCCTTAATTAAGGTAACATTTAGTTATTAAAATTTCCTTTTAAACGAACTTTGAATTTTTTGGGCAATTTTTAGAGCCTGAGATGCTTGATTTTATTTAATCAAATTCTAAAATTCAGATAGATCCGTTGATCTAGAATAAATTTTAGATCGAATTTCTTTGAACTTTTAATTGACTGACGCAGTAACGTTGTAGGTCGAACTAGTTTTATTATTATTCTGTTTTCACGATTTCTGGCTTACGCTGGATAACTGTAGATCAGATAACTACCAGTGTTGTTACAGCCTAGTAGACTTTGCGTTATTTTTAATTGTTGTTTTTATTGCGGCCTTTGATATTTTCTTTACTCGAACAGATTGTTTATTATATGTATCCTACCTGAACTTGACCGTGGAGTTATCATATGTTAAGGTCGGAGTCTGTAATTAATTGGTGGCTATAATAACGCTAGATCTAACTAGTTTTTTCTATATATTGTTTTTGCGGCAGTTATCAACGAAGCTTAATTGCACTGAATAACCATGGTATGTTACTGCGTTTAAAATAGAAATATTCGGTAATTACCTAGAATCGTTTCTTTCGGATCCACTATCCATCCATTAACTTAAACTTACAGAGACACAGATACAGTAATCAGTAATGACACTCACGCGTATAGCGAAATTGCTGCGTTGCCAGTTGCAATTGTTTTGTTATTTGTAACGTTTAATACCAGGTTTCTAACCTACCTATATTATATACTTTTTCATTTAAAATTAGATTTATGTGGGATAGATTAAGATTGACATTTCCTCCAAGTGAGAGAGTAATAATTATAGACCGAGAGCCAAGAGTCAAGAGGCCTCAACAAGTTTTATTAACACGCGGTATTTAATTTTTAGGCCTGTGGCCCATCTGTAGTTTGTAGCAGTAGGGGCCCCATCCCATACAGCACACCAAATCACGATTACGATGTGTTCGCATTGTGACGATGTATCTAGATGCAGACACAGGGTTGCACAATTCTACGATGTAAATGTGCTACGTTTACACATTTCAGGTACACACGTATGCACAAAGGTTAAACGTCCGCCTCACAATGTAGCCACAGTATACCATTTACATATACACAACTTAAATGATCCACAGTGTGTTATCGGCTGCACAGTGATTGTGTATTATGCTTAAACTCTGTTTACACATGGCATTCGTCCTTCTCAATTTGGACGTAAATATACTATTCCGTGTATATGTAGCTCCGTCGCCCCATGCATACGCCCTGTCAAAGAAACCAATTTTTCATGAGCTACTTCAGGAAAATAAAAGTTTTGCCGCCTGACCTTTATTCGTTCTCAAAACAGGTATTTTAAAAAAATAATTAATATTATGGTTTTATGAGAACGAAAGAGCGGGCAGCGAAACTTTTATTTTCCTAAAGCGTCTGTCTGAAGAAAAGTTCCTTTAAAATTGTTCTTTTTTTCTTTCCACATAATATACAAAGAGCGGCTAAAATATAGAACAAATTCATTTAAAAATCAGGTATTGACTTTTTAGAAAAATGTTCGATCACGTCAATTATAATTTCTCTTCAATTTTTTTTTGCATCAAAAAGAAAATATACAGGGTGTTTCAAAAAAGTAGATTTGATGTCAATTTTTTTTTAAATAAAACACTATTTTTTAAAATCCGAAGCAATAGTGTTCCATTTAAAAATAAATTAAGTTTGATGTCAAATCTGATTTTTGACACAACCTGCATAATTTCATTTTAGAGCAAAAAAGCAGAACAAAAAATTAAAATGGACGTGTAGGAGCATTTTCCTAAAAAATCAATACCTGACTTTGAAACGAATTTGTTCCATATTTTAGCCGTTCACTTTATATAGTTACTACTACGGAAAGCTATCAATTGGTGCAACAGAAAGCAGAAGTAGGAAAACACTAGAAAATGACAGAACTTTTACAAGAATGTTAAAATGTATTGAAAATATTCAAATAACATAATAAAAACGCAAATATATCTTATGCTATACATTGCCAGCCTTTGTTGCAGCTCAGCAGCTCTCTTTTCAGCCATTCTTCGTTTTTTGAAACAAAAAAAGATCCTCCAGTCGGTTGGTTGCTTGTCGTAACCATTCGCAGACCGCCACGTCGTTTTGGAGCTCAAATTTGGCAAATTGGGTATTGGACAAGAGTCTTTCATAAAGTCACTGCAATAATACAAAAAAGTACCTATAAGCTGAGCACAAAAGATCAATTGTTATGGTTGTAACTGTAAATACTCTGAAGGATGTTCACTTTCCAATTTAATAAAAGTAAATGTGCAGAACATTATACGCCGTGATACCCAATGACCTTTGATTGTGCATTTCCTACAGCATCCATACCCAGTATGGCCTTTGAGCTATATATGAACGAGCTGGTGCCGGTGCATCGCAAATGTAAGCATCCATTACGATTTTATATTTGACATGCATCAAAGGGTGTTGAAAATTTTTGTATCAAAAATCAGTGTAGCGAGAATCGTTACTCGATTTCCATGACCGCCTAGGTTTTTTATAATAAGAAAGTGCATACCACCCCAGAACTTTACAAATGGTAAAATGACTACTACCTGCTACCACATGAGATACAAATGGCCATCATGCTAACGCTCTGCGCTGGCATTGTTCCATCTCCCTCGAATGTAGAAACGACAACACACAACAGCAGAGTGTATGCTATTACACTGTACTATTACTTTTACGTGGTGTATACACAAAATTTTACTTAAAGCTATAATCACCACACTAATGATTTAAACGTTGTCAGCATCCTGTACGAACGTTAGATTTCAAAATTCTAACGACCCAATTAACTTTACGTTAGTATAGGTACATAAAAATGTTAGGTAGAAATCCAACAAATTACATTACCATTGTAAGCATCATGTAGGGACCTATACGGACGTTAAATTTCAATAACATTCCAATGATCCATCTGTACTTTGTATAAATATGTTAAGAATCTTAGGTGCATAGGGTTAGTTTGGGTTATAAATATTATTAAACATTGTAGCTCCAATATTAATGGTACCTAGGAGTAATAAAGTATTTATCAATTTTTACTATACCTTATAATCCGTTTCAAAGTGCACAGAGACACACACACTTCCGCGTCTTCCCAAATGATAAAACAAAAATGGCTGCTATATGATGTGGATGTACTACCCCACTTTTATAGAGGAAAGAGGATACACATGAGATACACATGCCCGGTATGCTCACGCTCACGCTTGCGCGCGCACTGTGACGTGCTTCTGAATGGTGGAATGTAGATACGACAAGACACAACTAAAGAGTGTATATATAGTTTTTTGCATCATGTGTGTATATCGCACTTTTACGTGGTGTATGCAGTAGGTACAAATATTGCATAAAGCATCACACATACATATGACTTAAACCTTGTAGGCATCATTTACGGACGTCAAATTTCAACATTCTAATGATCCTTCTTTACGTTATATAAAAATGTTTAAAATCTTAAGTGCATACGGTATACAATTATTAAACATTATATCACACAATTCTATCAACAAAAACATAGGTGTATCTCATATGTGTACGTCAGTACTAGATCAACAATTAGTTTCATCATAACATATTTTGTTTCTCACGTGTATATCTTGTAGAGACGTAATTTAAATTGGACGTGCTGTATGGGATGATACCCCACAGTAAGAGGCCCCTCTGGAAATTTCCCGTTCTCCCGGCCCCCCCATCCGCCGCTGGTTAATAGCTATTACGACACTCGCCTACGGTTCGGGTCGCAATTCTCATAATCATGTAGGAACCTACCTACATGACTACGTAATTTAAAGATCCCCTACAATATGTTTTTTTTATAGGTTTTCGATGAATGCAAGTTAAATATGATCTAAAATGTAAGTTTCAAGACCAATTCTACAGGGTTTGTTAGGCTATACATCTAGGAATTTTAAAGCTTCATATTTGGATTAAGATTAAATCAATTTAAGATTTAATAAGAGCGGTGAATGTTCTATTTTTAAATTTTAATATATGCCAGTGCCGGATTAATGCTTAGGTCAACAAGTTCTAGGTCTGGAGCGACAAACTTTATGGGGCGCAATTTAACAAACTGTATCTACTCATCTCCGGTAATTTAGAAAATCTCTTTATTATCCATTGAGCACCAGTTCCTGCAGTTTTTGGAATGTTCTGAATTAATAAATTCATTTGCCAATCTGAAGGCCACAAAGAAAAATAAATAATGTTGAATTGAATAACCTGTAGTTTTACCAACTTGTTATTGATTAAGTAATTCAATAAACTATAATCTATAATGATTAAAAGGTAAAGTTGTTATTGTTGTTATTATCAAGTTTCGGGCGGCCATTATTAAAAGGCCTAGGGGCGGCAAACTTCTGCCACATTATTTGCATCATTTTATCCTTTTGCAGGGATAACGAATACTTTCGGGCCCCAATATGATTTCCTAAAAGTACCTAATTACCTCGATAGGTAGGTACTAACAATCTGCTTACCCTTATTATTATGTTTTGCTTAGATTTCTAGCTAAAAATATTATTTATAATATTTTTATTCAGGTGTAATTGTAAATTAACTTTTTCGATTATTTTTCAATTTGCCTTCATTTCAATAAAAATTAAAAAAATTATCTACTTCATTATTTATTATTATTCTTTTTAAAAATTATGTTGCATATTTTGGGACGCACTTGTATTGATGCCACTTTTGCTATATCGGAATATGATTGTTCCTTGCTCTGAATGTTGATGTTTTACGTACTGGAAAAGATTGTAAATAGGAGAATTTCTAGGGCCCCTAAATTCTTCCTCGGCTTATCATATTCTATATGGTTCAACATAAAGTAATCAATAGGTGCCGCACTAACATTAATTTCATGTATGGCATGGCCATACATACATACGTCCTTCCTGTTTGCTGAAAATAAGCGAATTTGGAAATAGATAAATAAATATTCATGAATGACTAAGCTACGTGGACAACCGGTATGAGTCATTATTGCTGTAAAAATGATGTCATCGTCCGTTGTCATAGCAGGATCGCGGTGGTTCAACAGACTGGAAGTGAAGTCGGTTATAGCGTTGGTATCGATTTAGGGCTAAACTATAACTTCTATGGCATCTAGGCTTTTCACAGTTTTAATAACTTTAATTGATACCTAGCAGAATGGAACTCTAAACCGTTATTTTTTCAGCGTTATCTTATTATTTTACATTATACAGGTGGTGGTGGCAACGCTCACAGAAAATAAATGAAATTCACATTTAAATTACGATTTTAAACAGGTCACTAAAAGATAACACCTTATTTGGTGGGTATTGATAGAATGGCTCGATTCTTTGCTAACGCGTGTAGTAGACACGTATTTTTTAAAGGCAGTCATCACAAGATTAACTGAACATCTAGCTGTTCAAGACAACCTTGCTCAGTTCAGTCGTCTGTTTTATACACAAAGAATCTTCCCATATAACTAGGTATATTGCTGTAAATTTGATTGCTACGTTGACAGACACAGTATGCAAAGGTTCAATTGAACAGATTTTGAGTTTGCCCAGTAAACAGACCCAAACGCATTTTGTAGCAGTTAGATTTATAAGTGGCTAAATGATCACTATACTGGATACTGCTAATATATGCTAATACTGAATTTGATCCATAGATACAACTATTCAGAGATCACACTGTAAAATATTTAATAGTAAAACAATAATCACGTTGTGCGAAATCTAAATAAGCTTTTAATTCTTTATTGGGGATAACCAACCCTTTTGCATTGCCAAGTTAACGATTAAACACACTACTTAAATGATTATGTATGAAACAAGTATGGAAATAGTCAATGCCCCCAGATTAATCTGGGTCAATGCACATTTAATATGCTTAGTAAAAGAAAGTTTTTAGTTTTGATAAAAAGTATAGACTGGCCTCCATTAAATAAACATTTTTGACAAAAACACCAAAGAAATTATTGCGAAAGTAAAAAATTAAAAATAACTTGTTGGTTTTGAACGAAGTTAGCCGCCTTGGGTTGTTACAATCAATTTCTTTTTCAGAAGCAATTATTTGTCTTAAAGTAATTATTCCACTTATATTGTGAAGTACCGAATATAGCTGTAATAGGTATAGTGAAAAAAAAAAACATATTTATATAAAAAAATCTTTAATTTTGATCATAAAAGCTTTGAAACAATTTTGTCATAAAAACCTGCCAATTATTAATTTTAATAAGAACAGCTCAAATAAAAAATCACTTTGCAAAAAATTAATGGACGGGAAAACTGTGGGGGTTAATAAAATTCGCATGTGGTATTTAAAATGGCAGCTAGTTTCAATGCCTATTTCTGTAAACACAAAATACGCAAAAACTTACAAAAAAAGATATAAAAACATCGGATTTCAAAGCAGGATTCAGTCTTAGAAAAAATGTATTCGAAACTTACAAAAACAGGAATGTCCAACATTTTACAAACAATAAATACATGCGAAATTAGTTTTTAAAAAACGGTAAAAAAACAGATCATGATCTAATTTTTAGTTTTCGTCAACTTCACCTTCTTGGTCTTCATCAAATTCTGCGTCTTCATCTGCGGTGGCTTCTTGATATTGTTGGTATTCAGATACCAAATCATTCATATTGGATTCAGCCTCAGTGAATTCCATTTCGTCCATGCCTTCTCCGGTGTACCAATGCAAGAAAGCCTTTCGCCTGAACATAGCGGTAAATTGTTCAGAGATACGTTTGAACAACTCTTGGATGGCGGTAGAGTTTCCAATGAAGGTAGCTGACATCTTAAGACCTCTTGGTGGAATGTCGCAAACGGCAGTCTTTACATTGTTGGGGATCCATTCTACGAAATAGCTGCTGTTCTTGTTTTGAATGTTCAACATTTGTTCATCTACTTCTTTCATAGACATTCTGCCTCTGAATACAGCGGCAACTGTGAGGTAACGTCCGTGTCTTGGATCGCAAGCAGCCATCATGTTTTTAGCGTCAAACATTTGTTGGGTGAGTTCAGGTACAGTTAAAGCTCTATATTGTTGACTGCCACGAGATGTAAGAGGAGCAAAACCAGGCATAAAGAAGTGAAGACGCGGGAAAGGTACCATATTTACTGCCAATTTACGAAGATCGGCATTCAATTGACCAGGGAACCTAAGGCAAGTAGTAACTCCAGACATGGTGAGGGATACAAGATGGTTCAAGTCGCCGTATGTTGGTGTAGTGAGTTTCAATGTCCTAAAGCAGATGTCGTAGAGAGCTTCATTATCAATACAGTATGTTTCGTCTGTGTTTTCTACAAGTTGATGTACTGAAAGAGTGGCGTTGTATGGTTCTACAACTGTGTCGGATACTTTGGGTGAGGGGACGACTGAGTATGTGTTCATAATTCTGTCTGGGTATTCTTCTCTGATCTTTGAAATTAATAGAGTACCCATACCGGAACCGGTACCACCGCCAAGAGAATGTGTAAGTTGGAATCCTTGTAAACAATCACAAGATTCCGCTTCTTTCCTTACAACATCTAATACAGAGTCTACTAATTCCGCTCCTTCTGTGTAGTGACCTTTAGCCCAGTTGTTTCCGGCTCCAGACTGTCCAAACACGAAGTTGTCTGGTCTGAAGATTTGTCCAAAAGGTCCTGATCTGACAGAGTCCATGGTACCAGGTTCCAAGTCGACAAGGATGGCACGGGGCACATATTTACCTCCAGATGCTTCATTGTAATACACATTTATTCTTTCGAGTTGGAGGTCTGAGTCTCCATGATATGCTCCGGTGGGGTCAATGCCATGTTCATCAGAAATTATTTCCCAGAACTGAAATTTAAAAAAATAAATAAATAAATATCAAAGCTTATAAATGAAGTTCAAATAAGCCTATTTTTAAGCCAACTCAATACCGCAATGAACCATCAGCGTCATTAACTCGAGTATAACGGTAATGCCCATATCAACTTCATTGAATATCTTAATAGCTTTATGGCTTTAATAGCCAGATCAAAGCATAATACATTTATATCTGCCCAATAAATATTAAAAGTATAGGGCGGCTAACCAAAATTAGCTTTAAATTGTTTCTCTATAAATAACGTAAAAGCCCATTAAAATGTCTCAATACATGTTGTACAAAAATATTATGGTGTCCCATATAGTTAATGGATCGAGCTTAGGTAAAGTTTATAAACGTTATCTCAAATCTAAATACCCAAATAAAAAAATGTATCAAAGCATATTGCCAATTTTACAATAAGATATTTTAAAATTTAAATTATCAGACCAGCAAAAGGTAATAAAAACTGAATAGCCCGTTTTAAATTTTCAGATCAAAGAAAGCATTAACAAAGGCAATGAACAATTTTCAAGCCAATACATTGAATGTTGGAAATAGAAATTTCTCACTGGAAATTCCCTCTTACCAGGACTCACTCGCAAACATGGAACCCTAAATTAATGAATTTAAATTTATGCATTAACTAAATGCTATTTGGGTTATACATTCATAATTTAGACGCATTGATCAAACAATCCAAACTAAAAAACCGGGATAAATTTAACGTTTTCCATGTTAAATGCTAATAAGAAAATTGTCGGCTCACGAAAAACTATTTTTAACATTTCGTGTATGTCAACATAATGCAGACAAAGGGTCGCCAGGGCTTTATTAATCCAAACCACACCCCAGTGTCTTGTCGCCAAGCCGAGCCGCTCCGACCAGTTATGAGCAAAGGTGCGGCCAAATCAATACATCCATCCGCTTTCTCTAGGCATGAAGATTCTTTTAACGCGAATAGATTTCTATATTTAAACCTACTTTTAGAAGTAGAAAGGCATTTATGTATAGAGCTTCCTCATGACGTAATATTGTTATTTATAAAAATAATCTAAAATAGTGGAGCCAGACATACCTACATACTAAGTTCTAAATAAAAAAAAATGTATAAAGATTTTTCATGAAGTTATCATAAGTTTATACCTACCAGTTACTGCAAGTTTGTGGCAATACGTGAATAAAAACGAATCATTTGCGATTATCAATAATTTTGGGAAAAAAAAATTTAGCATAATTTTGCTACAGTTATTTTTATATATGTATTGGGAACTTAAGATTTATGATGTGCATTCTACGTTTGCAACAACTAAATATCATACAAACTGCATACTGAAAAGAACACTGAAATTCAAGGCAACATTAATAAATTGGTCATCAGTTTCATGAAATAGTAAACAATCAGTTAAGGTGTAATAATTACTAAATATATCCAGGTAAAGGTCTCTGTAAAATTACATTTGTAAACCCAAACAAAATTTTAAAGTGACTCAGGTCACTGCTATATATAGACATAACTGCTAAGCTCATTGCGTAATCAATTAACGACATCCCGTTTATGGTAACCATCTGCAAAATAGTAGACGGCCTACTGAAAATGGTTCATTGCGAACGTGTTGTCAGATTCAATAACTTATTCCTTATTAGGAATAAGTGAATAACCAGAATTACATTTTAGAAAAGCATGTACGTAAGTCGTAAATGCAGTATATCTCTATTTTCTCTTTCTCCCCTTCTATATGATTCACGGCTCCAAACATTATAGGTCTGGAACCCTAAATTAGGGAAAATTTTAACCTGTTCATGCAGTGAAAAAACGAATCTACTATTTGATAAAAATAAGGCTCCGCCAAACAATGTTGAACGTAATAATAAATTTAAACTTTCTTGGAATAAAATTTAGACAGAAATAAATTGTTTTAGATCATATCTATTTCTAGAATACATGAATATGTATGTATTCAGATCTGATAAATGGAAACTCTTTCGATTTGGCATGATGATTTGCGAACATAAAATAAAATTGCCCTACTTTAAATACCGTTTCTAAACGTCTAGTGAACGCATATAGCTAATTTATTTAAGACATCCTATTTAAAATGTTTACTTAACTCGTTTCTTATCTACTATATTTATTATAAAGTAAAAGTACCTATCAAAATATAATTTAAATTGCATGATACTGTCATAATTCGAACAGAAAAGTGAGCTAATCGAGAGATAAAACTTAAAATATTTAAAGATGACTTCATTGTTCAAATTTCCAAGAAAAACACTATAATACCTATATAGCAACATTTTATTCGTTTACTAATGATGTTCTGGTCTGACCTTTAAATGTCATATATACAATTCGTGTTATCAGAAAACAATAACCTGATCATTTTTTAAAATATTTGGTTATTTTTAGGCAATGGCTAATTAGCCTACTTTTGAGCGCCAATAAAATTAGGTTAATTTTGGGATTTTCCAATTTGTTGGGACTAATTTACCGTAAGGAATGCACTGTTTAAATTTTAAACATCTAGGTATCCATCATAATCTACCATAACCCAAGGTGATGCTGAGAACTGAGAATGATGAAATGTACCTACCAAGATCTCCTTAACCCGGCGTTAGTACGGTGGGGTATCATATACCCCAGTGAAATTAAATTGTCATTTTCAACAAAACCTGTAAGAAGTATGTATTCAAAGCTTGAGTACCTTCATGTTAAAGGTACCAAAGGGCACTGCTAGAATACCGTTGTAATAATTCGTCAGTTGTGGTCTGCACTCCCAGTTAGAGTGTTGTGGTGTATGCTATACCCCAGTGTACTAATATCGTTACTAAATTTGTTGTATTGTACAAATAAATAATTTGTGGAAATTTAAGTTATATAATATAGTTCTAGTGATTCTACGAATTGCACGAGGTAGGAATAATGTATAGGTTGTGTCTACACGTAGTAGTAAAATAGTTTTGATTTCAAAGGTATTAATATTTTTTGTAGAATGTCTTACGAGGCGGAACAAATTAAATTGAGCAAACTATGGAAAGACTTCGGTGAAAAGACAAAAGTTTTCGTGAAAATGTTATCTGTGTCCAAGAAAGCAAAATCGAAAGTCGTTTTACGTGTGTAATTCGTGCAATCTTTATATATGCATGGATTACTGCACTCACATTTTATGACAAAATGTTCTCTCTTGGATATACCGTAAGATGAACGTGTTTTCATAAGAAAATATTTTCATATCTTTTTATGTGTTTATATACATAGGAAATGAATTTAGTTTTCATCAAATAATAATTTGTTCAAATCGGAATAATTTTAAAGACGTCTCTGTATTGCTTAAATAGCAAAATTAGTTTTCTTCGCATCACAACAACTTGGGATGTTTTTTTGCGCTAGTTATACTTTCATTGTATCTTCGAATTTAATAAACACGATAAAAGCTTAAATTTTTGTATTTTATTGCTTTTGGTAATGTTTTGTTTTGGGGTATGTCATACCCCACTGTAATGTTAATGTTATTTATTCCCACCGTACCAACGCCGGGTTAACGATCATCCGTAAGTACGCGTACGTTGATGAATTTGCAATATTTGTGACGGATTTAATGTTATTTTAAAAAACTTACATAATTTAAGAAAAATATAGTTTAATTAGTGGCGATCAAACCCACAAATGTAAAAATTTTAATATTTTTTATTAATGAAATCCAGAAGATTAGTGGTCATTTCAGAACTTATTAAATTGTTCTGATCATGAATCATGAGTAGCCCCTCAAGATGATAATAAAAGTTCAGGATCAATTTAACAAATAATAAACTAAAAACGCCTGCTAGAGCAAATATTATATTGATTTTTCAGATACGGAGCATGCGCAGAGCGATTTTCACATAAATGTATTTAAGACGAGAGAAAAGTTGGCTATCTTTTAAATGATGTCTTGAGATACGTCAGCTGTATGAACCCCAAAAGATTATTAGGCGTTTCAGAACTCACTCATCATGAATCTCGACTACTTATAAACATGGGAAATTGAAGCTTTGGGACTTGCAACTATTTTCTTTGGTACAAGGTCATAAAAAATTAGGAGCAATTTAACAAAAAATTTAATCAAAAACGCCCACTAGAAAAATTTCTCATAGTTTAATTTAAGATTAATTAAGAAAAGTTAAACATCTTTTAAGTTAATTGTGTATTGAGATATGTCAGCTGTATGACACTAACGGGCATTGAAGTTTTAAAAAAACTAGTAGCAAATTATTTCTCTGTATATATAATAGTCGTAACAAGAAAAATTCCACAATATCAAGAATAAGGCATTGACGATTAAACAAAAACAAGGCAATTTGGTTCGAAAGAACCAAAAAGGGAAAAGAAGCGGATTTAATCTCAAAGTCCATTAACTCAAGTACAAGACAAAACAGAAAATAAAAGCAAGTAGTATAGATAATTCCTTGCTTTATAAAACCGGCTTTAAAGTACTTTTTTATTGGCAAATTCGCCTACGGTGGAAACTCCGATAAAATGCATCAAAATTATTATGATAAATAATTATTGTAAGTATCTAAAAATCTATGTTCAGCAGCAAACGTTTTTACGTTACCTCTTTTATATATTCTGTCTAAAATATTTACATTACGTAGAACATTAGATATGTAGGTATAAGCAAAAGAAGAAAGATATCGTAGAAAACGATATACAATAGAAAAAGCCAACAATTGTAGAATCGAGAATACTCAGGGCGTTCGCAAGTGTTTTTTTTTTCAATTACCTACATTTACTATGAGAATCATCTTCCAAATTTGTCTACGGAAAAGAAGCACTAATATCCATTATGTAGGCTGTAAGAGAAAATAGAAGTCGAAATATTATACGAGCTTCTGGGAAGTTATGAAATTGGCTTTAAATTTAGTATTCTCCGCTATGCGGCATTTCGACTAGGATGTTGAACTCCAGCCGCCGTCGGATGATGGCCAAGAAAGTCACTAAAACCACTGGAGTGGAGAAAATAGCAGAATCGATGTGTTCGGAGACCGTAAAATATGTACCTTCTTTTTTAATAACGGAAACTAGCAATCAGTGGTTTGTTTGATCACCATTGAAATATTTTAGATTCGCCTAGAATGATGACGATACGATACTCAATAGTCGTATTGCATCTTGCATCATTACGCTAATATACCTACTATTATTAGGTACATTGGTTACAAATAGTACAAGAAAACATTCAACTAGGTACGTAAGTAATTATCACAAAGCGAGACAATAAAATAAGCACGGGTTACTTGTTACTACATTTCTATAAATAAAATGCACGGTGACATACACTCAAGGTTTTTGGGGTTTTCATCATAACAATAATTGATTAACATGTAATTGCCTTAACTTTTGATCTACATTTGACAAAAATTCAGCCTGCCTAAAGACATTAAACCTCACAATCAAAAATGTTTTCTCAGGCCCGTGACGTTTATGTCGGAAAGGCTTTATTGTATTTTCACATTACACCCAAAATTTTAAGCTCATTTTATATAACTACACACGTTTACTGCTTTTGAAATATTGGCGCTTCAAAATTTAATTTAAACATATTTCTAATCAAATTTGCATATAAATACATAAGGCATTTGTTTTCTAATGCACCATTGATTGCGATTTGCACGGGTGCTGTTACGGCGGTTCTTCTAAAAATTTAAGAATTATTTTTGCCACATCCACACTGAAAATCACCGTATAAATAAATATTGTACTCTGCTGAAATGAACAAGTCATATAGAAACGTCGCAAAAATGTTTAATTACATTTAAAACGTTTTCTTTTTTTCAAAATCCGTTAGCATGTACTGCAACGATGGTAGTTACTTTACATCTACACCACAGTTAAAATAAATAATCTGTAACTGTGCTATAGGTACCTCATTTAATGACAGTTAAAGAAAAATCAATTAAGGGTGCATAATTTTAATTTTAGAGCGAATTGTTGTAAAAACTTTTAATGAGATTTGGAAGGTGGGACCAAATTCAAAATTACAGCAAGAAATTCTAGTATGTTAAAACTCAGGTAAAATCAACGATTTTCCTATACCTATTATTTTTGTTGAAAATATAATTTTGCTTTTGGTGCCACCTGGTACCTATCTAATCGTGGTAGTGTTTGAGCGAAACTAAAAAAATAGTCCAGCTCAAAACTAATTTCCAACTCGACAATTGACAATTGGTTATTCTATTGGACAGTTTTGAATGTAAGTATCTATTGGTTGGTCAGTACTCATACCATAGCTCATACTCATTACCCAAGTTCATAATTATATTGTCAAAAAATGAAACTTACAAAATTTAAAATGTCGTAATTTTAAAATTTTCTGATAGTAAAAACATACTTCTTAGGTCAGTTTTCAACTGAACATTAACAATATTCGAACTGGAAATTAGTTTGAATGTTTTATTTCAAATTCTAAGCAATACGATTTGATCCCAATTACTGCTTTCTCTCTTAAGTCGGTGGAAATTTTATTTTTTAGATCTACAACAATATTTTTTAAAGCAGTGTTAGGATCTTTTTTAAGATACCTACTAATTATTTTTTTTATCATTTTATTATGACATTCTACAATAAGTAAGCACTTATTTGTAAACACTCTCAAGTCATAAAACTTTAAAATGCCTACCAGATATCTATCTACAATCTGGATTAAAAAAACAATAAAATTGGTTTAAATATAACAAAGTAGCTATTTAAATTGTAAATTTAACAAAAAATTTCTATGTTATGCAAGGGTTTATTATAAATTTGTAATGAGTTACAAAAAAATTAATATAAAAGGAAGTGATTTTCATCAATTTTGTTATGATGTTACACAAATAAAACAAATCGAGCTACACATTTTTGACATATGGGATAAAGTTGTAATTTTTTAAATGAATGAATTATATTTAAGTTTTATATAGCTTTTAATTATCTATTTAACAGTATATAGTTTTTATCACGATACACATATAACGGTATGCTGATTTCTAGACTCGTTTTTGACTCACCCGCGCATCTACGTCACACGGGAAAAAATGTTCCTTTTGAAGCTGTCATAGTTTATAAAATTAAGTGAATTTTTAGATTTGTTTTGTGTTTATATATATTATAGGATTATTTAAATTAAAAACTTATAGTATAATTATGCCGAACTGTGTTGTGGCTACTTGTAAGAACAATAATAGGACCACCAAAGGGAGTAATATTAAATATTTTCGTTTTCCTAAACATGAGTTAGCAAATCAGTGGATTCGTGCTTGTCGAAGAGAAGATGGAATTATCATAAAAGATGGTGAGTATCTGTAATTATTAAAGCTTTACTTTATTATTTATTATTTTTATTACATATTTCCACGATTTACATGATTTTTTATGGCAGTGGCACACACTCTAAGGGAGATCCTATGGCTAGAGATGGATCCTAATTTCAAGTACCGTACCGTGATTTTAGCTGCCGCTAATTCGACATTCGGGTGCTGCTGTGCCTTAGTTCCGTTCTTTAAACATTCTTTTTAGATATACCACTATCTAGACGCGGTTCACGGTCGAGCCAGACACTATGTGGTTAAAAAATATTCGCCAAAATTTAAATAAGGAAAAAAAATAAAGCAACATGTATTATTGAAGTGTGATTGAAGTGAAACTTCTTAACGCGCGCCGGGACGAATATTTACACATGCTCACATACGATGGTACCAGGGTGCTAAAATCGGTTAGGTTCTGTAGCGCTACAAAATCGCATTGATTTGCGCACCTAATCGCGCCATGTCTTCGCGATGCAATCGTTCTGTTCCAACAGCTCTCGTGGCCGAGTGGTCTAGGTGGTTAGGTCTCGATTCGGCGTCTCTATCGTCGGAGCGGCGCGGTCAGAGTTCGAATCCCGTTGCTTTTTTAATTTTTTTTTTTAAGGTTAAGTTTCTATCAGGTCGTGATTTCCTTGACAACTTCTTGATTTTGTCTTGATCTTGTCTTGATTTCAAGATAAGATCATGACAAGAAATGATCCTTGTTTTTCAAGACAAGACAAGAAATTAGTTCTCAAGTCCAAGATTTCTTGGAAAGAAACCAACAAAATCTTGAAATTTGTTGAAAATATAAAATAAAAAAAAAACTCATTTGTTTTGCTAGTTTATTAAAAAAAAACAAAGCACTGAAACATTTTTAATGGAATGATAAAAAAATTATTATGTAAAAAATAACTTTTTTATTTTCAAAGATTTTTGGATGTGTTATGGATTAAGGTATTGGGATCAAAAAGTACTTTGCAAACCGAGTCTACTTCAGTGGAAATGAAATAAATTTGTAAAAATGGGCAAAAAATATTTGAAAGGGTTCAGAATATTCACTATTAAATAATGAGGTCAATACAAAGAAAATTAAAATTGTAGGTACTTTAAGTTTGGTAAAACTATATCTTGTGGGCTAAATTAAATTGAAACATTTTTTAATGCTTAATGACTTTTTATTTGCAAGGGATTTTTTTTATTCTTTTTGGAAATGTTATGGGCTTAGATATTAGAATCAAAAAGAACTAGCTGATCTACTTCAGTGGCATGGCGTAGAGAATATTTGAATTTACGTAATTTTTTTAAATTAAGAAAAAATTAATTTATGAAGGAATGAACTATAAAACAATACTATCATGACCGCGTGCCTCTCGATTCTACGCATCAAGTATAAACATCACATCAACCAATCTCGTCCCGACTTTTTTACTTAGTTCTCAAATGTTGAAATAATACTTAAATAACCATTTATACATTTAAATTATTTTCTAGAGTAAAACTATGTATAATATATCAATTATAATTAGTAATATAAATATGGAATGAAAATGCTTTTATTCTTTAGTTAACACACGTACACGTATAATTAGGAACGTACCTATTATCGAAAATATCCTTTAAAATCCCCCAAAACTCCGAATATTGCATTTCAAAACATATGTTCTACACACGCTTACATAGCAGAATCGAAAGCGTCGTTCCCGTGTGACGTCACACGTTTCTATGTGGGAGGTTCTGCCTGCGCAAGAGCATACCGTTATATGTGTATCGTGGTTTTTATCACGTTTTCGGAAATAGCATTTTTTTAAATTTTGAAGAAGTTGGCCATGCACGTAATGCGAACTCAAAATGGCGTCTGTCTATATTAGGAATTTTGACGTCAGGCATTTAATAATTATTGTTAATTTAATAATGGATTTTTTGTAGAGATAAATCCGAGATATATGTATTCGATATTTATAAAAAATTATTATAACAAAAGGCAAGCACAAGGGAATCTTATATATGAAGGACAAAGAGGAATTCCCTCCCTAATACATTGCCCAGACCTATACAACTAAGTATTGATTATCCATTATCGTTTAAACGAAAAAAAAAAGGACTACAAAGAAGTGATGATTATAAAAACGATAACATAGAAATAATTTTGTATTTAAGTATAAAAACTAAATATGAGCAGGTTATTAATTGTTGCTTTAAACTAAGTGTAAGACACACAAGATCGTGTAACTCCGGCCGGCCAAAGTTGCGCAATTTACTGCCCGACAAAACGCCGATACGGAATTTATACAATTCCGACCACTTCTGGACGTATCAAAAGAAATAAAATTTTGCAAACTCTTTTTTGGTGTTTCCTGAATTAATTTAGATCAAAATATTTTATATAACAGTAAACAGTCAATACCCTAAATTGCAGAACTTTGCTGTCATTTAACCGAACACATATTTCTTTATATATATAGCGCTCCAGATCGCCCTAGTGCAAAATGAATTTATTTCAAACTTTTTTTATTGTAGAAAATCCACAAGTTAACATAACTGACATTGCTCAAATTTTTGATATATCATACCTATTGCAAGATTCAAAATACTTTAAATAAACATGGTTATCCCCCTTATAAAATTTTATCCGTACAAAAATTAACCGAAGAAAATGAAGTCCCGTTTCCGTTTTTGTCGAGAGATAATGGAAAATCATCTGGAAAAAGAGGCACAATTATTTAATAATAAAAAAAATTGTCGAATGAGTCACAATTTTTCGTTATACAAAATTTTTGAGGAACAGTTTATTTTTGGGCCAACGAAAATACTCGAGCCATTCGAGAAATTGAACATTCTGGCCGTCAGTCTGTAAAGGTTTGGTGAGGATTTTTAAACAGTCATAGGACCAATATTTTTTGGACAAAACCTAAATGGCGAACTAGGAAACAATAAGGGCGACAATTGAAAATTGGGAACAAAATTAAGAGGAATTAATTTGGCAGCAGAATGGTGCTCCATTACACAACGTTACGGCAGTACCGATCTAACTGCCTTTCTAAATGAAACTTTTCCTTTGTGGACTGGCAGATATACCTATATAGCGTATCGAGTTGGCCCCCAAATAGCCCAGATCTAACTCTCTTAGATACTTTTTTATGGGGCTATTTAAATGACAAATTAAAAAAATTTATAAATTTAACTCCTAATACAATAAAAGAAAAACTTGTTGAGAAAACTAATTTTTAAATAATAATGGCTATAGAAAGACAGAAAACGTAGCGAACAAAAGTGTGGAAATTCCTTATACTAATTTGATTTAATTTTGGTCTCATTAGATATTGTTGTAATTTTGTAACTCTTTTAATTAATTAATAATAATAATACTTTTTTATATAGCTTCAATGTAAATGTTGTTTCCTTTAATACATTAGGCTATATTCTGGAAAATATATTGCTTTTATATAGCCTTCTATATTCTCACTGTATTTGCCTTTTGTTATAGTAATATTTAATAAATTTTTCAAAATATATTTCATTTCTCACTTTCCAAAAAGCCCATTATTACGTTAACAATAGTTATTAAACGCATGGTAACGTGAAAATTCCTAAAATAAACAGGCCTCGTTTTCAGATTGCATATTGCATTGTATGCATGACAAACTTCTTCAAAATTAAAAAAAAAACTCTTTGATTATCCTTATTTTACACAAGAACATCATGACCACACTGTTGAATAGAGAATTAATAAAAGCTCCATAAAACTGATAAATAATATACAGAGTTCCATTTAAAAAATTACAACTTTACCATGTCAAAATCTGACGTCGATTGTTTTTTGTGGAACACCATAGCAAAATTTATAAAAAAAAAAAACACTACAATTTTATATTTAGTTTATTTTTTATCAAATAAAAAGAGATTTATAATAAATACCCTGTAGGTACCACCTATATCCATTAGTTGAGAATTTTCACATACGAATAAAATGAGAGTTAAGGTGGGTTAGTTTGGAAGTAGGTAGGTACATTATGGACACAATTTAAAATATGGTTAATTTTCATCCTGCATTCAATTTAGTGGCGTTCAACAAACAGAGAAATAACAAAAAATATTTTTCAACAATAAATTCCAAAATATTAAACATTTCAGGACTCATTAAATTGCTTTGATCGTGAATAATTTTGGGCAGACCTAAGACAATATTAAAGGAACAATAATTATAAAAAGAAACGACAACGTCCGCTAAAAGAAAGGTTATATGATTTTTCATAGACCAAGCATGTGCAGAGTGATTTTCACAAAATACATATGTAATTTAATTTAATAAAATAAAGTTAATCAATAGGTGTCTTAAATTACAGCAGCTGTACGAATGCTGAAGCCTAAATTATAAAAGTTCAATAGCTTTCAAAATCAATTTGTTTCTTAAGCATAACATTTATCTAAAGGGCTTATTTTTTGTAAACTGTTCCTGATTAGTGATGTTTAATAAGATTTAGGATCAGAACAATTTTAAAGAGTCCTGAAATGATCAATAATATTTTGGAAATCACTAGTAACAAAATATTCCTTGTTATTCATCTTTTACAACGCCAGTAAGGGCGAAATTATCATATTACTTATTGTTAAGCCTTAACACTGGATTTATAGATTTACATAAGCATAGCATAAAAATTTAAAGATGCAAAATTAACTCACCCAAATTATAGATCGACATAACAGAAGACAAACACTGATTTATCATTGGTAAAAAAAAAATTGATAAAAATAAGATGTCATAAGCTTAAACTTGATGTTTTGGCATTTTCTACGCTTCTCATCGGAAGGCAATAATGGCAAGGATCTATAAACTAATATAGGAGGTACACAAGAGTCTATAATACGCTTATTTGAAGAATTTAAACAAAATTAAGAAATTTGTAATGTTTGAACGCAAACAGCTAAATTATTTTCACACACCCACTTATAAATCAAGCATTAAATTAAAATAGTTTATGCTTAAGCTATGTATCGCCAAGAGTAATAATAATTATACTTAATAGATAGGTAGGCAAACTTTATTCTACATTTTTATATTTAGTTACTTTTTTTCTTTTAATTTAAGTTGTATCACGAAAAACAGGAAAAATAATGGAGATAATGCAAATAAATAAATAAATTTTATCTTTTCACTCTCAAGTCCAAGGCAAAAGTGACTTTATCAACATATTTTCCTTAATCTTTAATTCATGATAGGTACCTACGTACCTATTCTACTTAAAAGGTTGAAAATTGGGAACCTTTAAAATTATTCTTAGGAATTAAATTTATGAATTAAGGATAAACAAGATGATTTACGAATTAAAAATTAAGGATTAAGGAATTGGCTCTCTGCCCTAAATCAAATATGTTATAGGTACGTTAGGACTAGACAGCAAGAATGTTAAAAAAAAACCATCTCTTAATTTATTTGTCTTATTTTATGTTATTATGGCAAACCAGTGAATTCAACTGTTTTCATTTATTTTTTACCTGGAAATTAACCTTATTTTGAAGAAATACATCACAATAAAAGAAAACAATACAAGCTGCTGCCTAGGGTAAAAGTGAGGCAAGGTTAGATGCAAAAGGACAAACATAATAGGTAGTACCTATTAGGCAGATGAATCAAATAGGTTACAGCTAGGGCTACTTATACACACCTGGTAGAGTAGCCCAACCATTGAAAATCAATTAGCTTAACTGGCATTTCCCAGCGTTATAATATAAAAAAAAATAATTTCAACTTAAAATAGGTATGTATAGAAAAAATAAAATAATAATTCCTTGCCGATAAGAACAGAAATGCTGATAATTAGATAATTTTAGAACATGAGAGGTATCCTATACACATTGAACAAATAAATTTAAAAATATACCTAATTCCGGGGAATTGTAAAAGAACACCTAAAATCCCCTGAAGATAAACGGTCGTTTGTGAAGATAAAAAGGAAGAGGATTGGCGGGAGCACGTAAGCTGCCAAACATTTAAACAGTAACCGTCGTTTTTAATACGTATTATTCATAGTAAAAAAGTCGACTATTTCTTTGCCGCGTTTAAGGTCTGCTAGCTGTATGAATATAAATTAATTTAACTCTATTGAGCACTAATAACAGTAAATTAATATTAGATACATAAGGTAGAATGGTTTGGTATAATGCCGATTATTTATTAGAAATTGTAACACCTAGGAACGGTTGTTTTAAGAGACCTGGACCATAACATTATTCATAAAATGTAGGTAGGTATGTTCGGTGCCTAAATTACACTCTGGAATTAATGGTAATATAGGTAAGATAAAAAAAAATACATCAAGATTTCTTGGAAATATATATGTACTAGACTACTAGGTATTTAATGATTAATTGAAGGCCTACATGATTGACTTGATATATAATACGGATAAGTAAACCTGCTTAAGGACAAATAATAATAGCCCAAGAGCTTAAATGAAAAGCTTAACGTCAGTATTTTATTTTTTATTATCGCAATGGTTACCCACCTACCTATTGCAAAAAAACTGTCTGAATAAAAATATATCATTATATACCTATTAGATAATATGATGATTATGTACTAATAAAACAAAAAGAAAGACTTATTCATAAAATGCAATTGAAAATTTTATTTTTAGACACATATCATAAATTACTTGAGACACATTGTCATTCTTCTAAAGTTTTAAGTTTTCTAACGATCATTTCACCTCTACTATAATAAGCATAGGTTAGGCATAATTAATATGTAGACTATAATAAGGAAAATTCATCCTTTCAAGTAGTTTTAATTAAAATGACGAACAAAATCCATTATTTTTAGAATTATAAAAATATTAGTATAATTAATTAGGTACTGCACAGACTGCAAAACGTTAACGCTACTATGTTCGTAAGTAACAATAAAATTAAAATTATCTTCAGAAAACACTTCTGAATCCGAAAACCAAGTTTTACTTAAAAATCAATCAAACGGCAAGTAGTAAATAAGTTTATTATAACCATGACGCCTAAAAACCGTTACAAGTTTACAAAACGCCGGCTTTCATATGTGATCATGATGACGAAGAACCGATCAACATTCTCAGGACGGCTAATATGTTTGCCGCTATCGAACCGGGTGTGCCGGTTGGCAGCTGTTCTTTGCAAAGTTCATATTTTACAGTAAATTAATTACAAAACATGATTTTTTTCAATAAAGGTTCAAAAAATAATATTAACGTGCAGTTATTTGACGTTGGCTTAAAAAATGAGGCCACAAAATCAAAATGGCCGTGAGGCACGGATCACTTCGATCCGGCGGTCAATAATATGCAGTAAAACAAATGAAAACACGAAATATATTAGAGAAAAATGTACTTACTTTGGCTCCAATCTGGTTTCCGCATTGACCGGCTTGAATGTGTACAATTTCCCTCATTTTTATTTATAAAATATATTAAAAATCTATTTATAGAAAACACAAACGTTTCTCACGATGCGACTGTTTTAATGCAATGGCGGCCACCGCGCCCGATATATATATGGACCCCCACCCGCGGGGGCCGCGAATTGGCGCGGATGGCAGCACTGCAAAGTTACTAGATTTGGTTACATCTTCGATTTAAATGTAGGGCGTTGTTGTTGTTATTGCAGTTTAATAATAATTTATGAATACATTATTTTTACACCTTCCCATACATTACCATTGACAAATAAGGCAAACACGATTTTATGGTATAAAAAAGATCAACGATTAGGTCTTTTTTGGATGGATTGTAGGAATTTAAACAGATGGGTGCTTCAATCCATTTATGTTATTTATTGCATAATCGTCAATTATTAATTTATCAAGTCATAATGAAGAGCAGAACATCTCCATGGCCCATAGGTAAAAGGATTAATGTAAACATTTTAGGATTTACATAGGTCCTCGTCCTATTCTAAATTCTAAGTACCTACCCAAGTAAATAGGCAGCGGCTGCGCCACCGATATGGAGATCGGTGGGCTGCGCCCGCTATACAACCCCCGGTTATTTGTCTGGGGCGGCAAATCGAAAGGGCGGGATTTTTTCATAAAATGTCCAATTAATGGAAAAAATTAATAATGAAATAAAAAAAAATTATGTATAGGATTAAATTGTGGTTTAATTTTACGACTATCTATCCCATACTATATGCAGTGATGCGAACGAAAAATTAAAAAATATAATTTAAAACCATTTGATTTTTATTTTAAACAAAATATATATATTTTGAAATGTTTATTAGGGGGCGGCAATTTGCCTTTTTGACCAGGGCGACGTAAACTCTTAATAGGTAATGGTAAAAGAGAAAAATTAAGAAGGAATAGGAATAGGTAGGTACTATCCTAAGAATTATGTAGGTAGCTGATGGGTGCGTTACACCGATGATCGGTGGTGCGTTATCATTGTCTTTATAACCATTAGAGACAATGTACCTAAGTAACTATAGGTAGGTATTCCTATTGTGTAGTAATGTGTAGGAATGCAGGATATTTAGTGTCATCAGTTTAGTTTCTCCCACTTTTAAGAGCCTTTTTTTTGTGGGGGTTAAATGAGACCGGGGTAAAAATAAGATCCTGGACGAAACGGGTCACGTCCCGGAAATTTGGTTATTGACTTTCCCAAATCAAAGGATGTCGGCCCAAGATGAGTAGCTGGTAAAATAATTGAGTTTTGTAGATTTTCCTGTCGAATTTGTACGGTGAATTAATCCGCTCCGAAGCTGCCAGTAAGTATTATCATTGTATACAATGGTATTATGAAAGAATCCTAACTAATACCATTGTATACTTTTTATACAATGGTTATACTATAAATGCGAATGTGTTTGTTTCTTACGCTTTCACGCATAAACTGATCCCTTCATCATGAAATTTTGTAGAGATATTTTCAAGAGTATAGTAAAAAAAACATAGGACACTTTTAGCTTTTACCCGCGGCTTCGCTCGCGTTGATTTTTACGATTAGCTTTAATCTCATTTTTTATTTTCCTGAGGTTATATGTATTTGTATTGCCTTGGGCAAGTCTTGGTTAGTTTTTGTTCGTTGCGCCCCTGTAGCGAGCGGAGGGCTATGCGTTAAGTGTAATATTAGACGTTCTAATGTAAAACGTTACAAATGTAACGCACGTGAGATGGTATCTGTGACGGGAATGTGTTTTGCAGGCTGTCTGTAACTGTTGGTGTAAAACGTGTTCTTTCTAACGACAGGCAGCCAATTCCAAATAAGTGGTTGCCTATATTCAGGCGTCACGCAGCCTAAGGCACGGCCTAAGGTGGCATTAGATTTTTATGTCGATGATGTCGATATAGGATATGTTTACACATCAGAGTGTCTCGAGTACTAGCAGACTCGCTCAATTTTTTTTTTATATATAAAATTCATATTTTTTATTTTTTTATTTACTTTTGCAAACTAATGAAAAACCTAAATAAAAAGTTGCTAATCAGGCCGGGACATCGGGAGCTATGAATTAAACTGGGACTGTCCCGGTCAAAGTTGGACGTATGGTATGCTAAACCCTGCCCACCCAGTTACAAAGAAAAATACACATAATGCAATAAAAGGGTAGTAGGTATTATGAACACAAACAATTATGATAATAGAATTTAGTAAAATTGTAGTTTTTGATAAATTAAAAGTGGGAAAATTGGAAAAGATTCAAATATCAAGCAGAGTAATATCCAACTAAGGTAGGCAGGACAATTTGGAAGAATTTGGGGGTCGAAAAATAAATCCCTCAGCCCGTAGAATATATATTTTTTTTATTTTGCTGTGGTTATGTAAAGAAATATATATTCCTTACATATATATTGCAATTTGGAATGAGAGAATTTTACGTAAAATTACTGGCGAGTGAATTTTTTCGAAGTATTCAAGAAAACGAGAATTAATTGTTAAAAATTTCTTGACGAAATGGTGGATGAACATTTACTACTCCAACACCATCACAAAATATTTCAGATACAAATTAAATTATAAAAAACGTCAAACATTCTCGATTATAGCACTTATACAGATATGTGAGAACGCAAATATTTATTTTTTTAAGTCAAGATAATCCAAAAATTCAGCGATTTGATAATAGTGTATTTTTATTATTAATCATTACACTAGTGAAAGGAATAATTTATCAGAACATGCTGTTCTATTATTATCTAAAGTAAAACTTCTTTAGCGAGGGTAATTCAGAAGAAATAAAAATCAAATGAAACGGAAATCAAAGTAAAACACTTTAATGAAGCATGTTTCAGTATAGCTAGAGGGCTGAACTTTTCAGGATATGTAGCCGAGGTAAAATGAGGATCCTGGACGAAAACTGGACCCCATACCCTCACCCGTTCGGCCAGAAGAGGGGGAAGAAAGATATCGATATGTCGATATCTCTGCAATGGAGCTTCGGATCGAAAATCTGACAAGCGATGACCCCGCATCATGAGGTCATCAAACATTTTCGAAAAAAATGGGGAAAAAGTGAAAAATCGTAAAAAATTGTGCAGAAAGTCAATAAAAGTATTATAGAATAAAATAAGAAAAAAACATTAATAAAAAAAAAGTTAGAGAAACGCAGTTTTCGGCGAAAAAAAGGCAAAAGAGTTGAGCTGCGAGGTCTGGGATGGCAAAAATGGAAAGAAAAAATATTGCTCCATGAAAAAAATTGAGAAAAAAAAGTAAAAGTGTGGAAAAAAATTTTTTTGGTGATTTAGCTCACTTTTTGTCGATTTTATGGCGGATTTCGAGGTAAAATTTCACTTTCACCATATCGATCGGTGCAAATAATTTTTATAGTAAGTAGATTTATTTGCCTGAAATCTCATTTAAAACGATCCGAATCTGGGTACAGGATAGGAGAATTTAGACATTTTTCAAGCAAATAGCAGCAATTTCTGGCAATTTTATAAGAAATTTCAGGGTTACTTTAAACATCGAAATCCATCAAAATCAAATGAAATTAAAATAAACTTTATTGTCCAAGAATACAATTCTTATTGACAAAGCCAAAACTAAAACTAAAGTGAGCTAGTGTTGTAAAAATAAGGTACTTAAAGTACATAATTATGACTAAGCAGTAATCTGGACATGAGCCAAAGTAGACTAAAACATAAAATTCAAATTATAGTATTGATGCATTAATTAAGACTGGAAATGTGAATACTATAAAAATAGAAATACAGACTATCCTCTATTAAAGCAATATACACAAATAAAACATATGGTCATCAAGTTGTGAAATTAACTTAAGATTGGTCTTAAAATGAAGTGCATGCATAGGTATACAAACATATATTCAAATCTTAACTGACCTATACACCTAAACAAATCACCTAGGCAATCCACCAAACCAAGATCCAGATCAATAAAACAAAATATACATTAATTTGCATTAAAGATCAGATAAAAAAATATACAAATTATTGGCAAAAAACTCAGATACTGTGTAATAGCACCGAACATATTATGTTCGGTGGGAATAGGCTTTACCAATAAGGTAAGGTCTTCTGACTGTTCGCCGAAACAAGGCAAGTGAGCTTAAGGAGGTCATTTCAATAGAGAGATGATTAAATATATTCTTACTCTGATATAGAAGAGATTTGTTGGTCAAGCTGGAATTTGAAATAGACAATGGCATGGCATAGGCCCGGCGTGTGTGGTAGCTGGGCTCCGAGCCTAAGAGCCTGCTCTTGTTCTTGTATATAAGGCTCACAATTTCCAGGATAAACAACGATGACAGGGTTAATATTCGTTGTGATTTAAATAAGGGCCTGCAAGAATCCCTTGGTCTTGCACCACACACACATCTAAGTGCTTGTTTCTGCAAAATAGAGATTGTTTCAAAAAGTCCCCGGTTACAGTGACCCCAAAACGCAATGCCATAGCGAAGCCTGGACTCAACCAAGGCATAATTAACGCCCCTTGCAGCGGAAGTGTCCAACTCCCCAACGACAGTCCGAACGGCAAAACACGCAGAAGCCACCTTCTTGCTAAAACAAGCAATGTGCCCCTCGAACTTTAAACTCGCATCCAGCAACAAGCCCAAGACTTTAGCATCATCAACGGGCCCCAGGGAGCCGCTCCCAAGCGACACTCTGCTCAACTCGCATTTAAATCCCACAGCATGGGTCTTATCTATATTTAGTGTCGGCAAGTTTGCTACCTTGACCAAATCCTGTGTTATTGTAGTATCATCCGCAAAGAGGGTAAATTTTCCCTGAACCTTAACACAAATCAGATCATTTATGTATAGAAGAAACAGAATAGGACTGGCCCTTGTGGTACTCCACAATCAATATCTCTTCTTTTCGATACGGACGACCCAACAAACACGCGTTGACTCCGGCCTTCAAGAAAAGTCCGAAACCACTCCAGAACGACCCCCCTGAACCCATCCATGAAGCTTTAGAAGCTGTATTTCGTGACTGACACAATCAAAAGCCTTGGATATGTCACAAAACTGAAACCACCGCCGCCATTTCGAGCCCCAGATTTAAAAATTCATACACACTTTCGAGGAATCGGAAATAGCATCTCCTATATTCTTACTAGCTTGAAAGCCAAACTGGCAGCTATTATTAATGCTGTTCTTCTCCAAAAATGACACCATCCTTTTTTTACCAGTTTTTCTATTATCTTCAATAGAACGCAACGCAATAGGTCGAAAATTCGATATCTGGTCAACATCGCCACCCCAAAAGTGAAGGGAAAGCTAACCCAAACTAACCCCTTGCCCAAGAACCGCGTCAATCAAGACACGAAGAACAAAAACCGGCAAGGCTTCAAAGATCCGTACAGATATCCCATCTTTGCCTGAGAAGACTTTATTTTTAATGTTTGAGATGGTATCAAGGACCTCACCAGGGTCAGTGGGAGAGAAGCTAAAGAGTCTCCTATCAATATATCAGAGAGATATTGCATGGGATCCGTCCCAGACTGAACACCCCCAGCAAGCCGGCGCGCAATGCTGCAGAAATGCTCACTCGCTGAAGAATCCAGATTGCATGAAGAAGCAATCTGGATCCAGCAAAGTAAGTTACTCAACAATGGCCCAACTCTCCTTCTACCTATTATTGGACCCACTTAATCTACTGTGGTAATAAGACAGTTTTGCCTCTCGAATAAGACGTCTGTAAAGTCGTCGGTAGTTATAGAAGTAGCTCCAAAAAGAACGACTATTGGAAAACTTTCGCATGTAATGTAGTGATCTTAGGTTAGCATTTGTGGTAAGTACATTCAAAATATTTGTTTACATTACAATAATAATTATTTCTCCCAATTTTGTTTTTATTTTACACAAATTATGATATCGCAGACCCTATTATGTACTATTTGTTTTTTTTGCTGCGTATTTAAACTAGGACTTAATATGAAAATGCTATTTCTTGTACGGTTTTTAGTACTCTTCGAAGTTTTCACTTCTGTCGTGTAGTCTTAAGCACACACCATTTTTTTTAACTAAAATTATTTTTCATTTATATTAACATTAATATTTACATTATTGCAGTCGACCAAATGAAATAAATCGATAACGACTAGTTCTCTAATTGAATTATTCCTAGTTTTCCTACAACCACTTATGAAATTAGCAAAACAGTTTACGTGACTAGAACCAATATCACAGCGTGTTGAGCGATCCTGTTGAAAAGAAACTTCAACGGGACTCTATTTGAATATATAGCGGATACTTTTACCACCGAATATTAACTTAGTATTCGGTGCTTTTACAGCATATTTTGTTTTGTTTAAATTTTGATTTGACAGATGTGGACGACCCGATATGTATTGAAAAGTGTATGTCAACACGCGTGTGATATTTATAAAGAGTGCTTTTTGTGTCATATCATAAACCCAAGGTTTATGGTCATATTAAGTGGTCGTAGAAGAAATAGTGTACAGGGTGGCCCGTTTAAGAGGGGCCTATACCTTATCTCGAAAACTACAGGAGTTGGAAAAAAAATTTAAATACAAAAGTTATTCCTAATAAAATGATCTTTATTTTTTTTTGTATTGTTTTAATCGTCACTTTTTTATATACAGGATGGTCAAAGAAAGTTACACTTTTTTAAATGAAACACCCTATATTTTATTACATTTTTGGATTCTACTTAAAATTCTAAGCATATTTGTTGTATGATGTTATACCTCTAGAGTTAGTAGTTTCACAGCTATCAACAGTTGAAAGTCGGTACTTTGGCTACTTTTCACCTTGGTAGCAGGAAGACCATTAAAGATGGAGTAAAGTGCATTCCACATTTCTATCTTAACTTTCCAAGATCTATCTGATGGTGCTAACTGATGGTACCTACAGAGGTACCAGATTTGGTACCCATGGTACCACCTGCCAATTAGTACCGTCAAATAGCTCTTGAAAAGTTAAGACAGAAATGTTAAATTAATTTTACTCCATCTCTAATGGTCTTCTTGCTACCAAGGTGAAAAGTAGTCAAAGTACCGAGATTTTCAACTGTTTATATCTGTGAAACTACTAACTCTAGAGGTATAACATCATACATCAAATATGCTTAGAATTTTAAGTAGAATCCAAAAATGTAATAAAATATAGGGTGTTCATTTAAAAAAGTGTAACCTTCTTTGACCATCCTGTATATAAAAAAGTGACGATCAAAACAATACAAAAAAAAAAGATCATTTTACTAGGAACAACTTTTGTATTTATTTTTTTTTCCAACCCCCGTAGTTTTCGAGATAAGGTATAGGTCCCTCTTAAACGGGCCACCCTGTGCATTACTCGTTTGCGTGTGAAAGTACATTTTACGACACCCTCTTACTTTTGTAATCAACAACCCAAACTACGAATATGCAATGCTTCACTATTATTTTTTAGGAAAATTTCGAGGAAAAATATACTTCACGGAATGCAAAAAGTAGTGAATTGTAGATATTTTTCCTCCTTCAGGCTCCAATTATAAAACGAATTATATTTGGAATTAAAAAAAAAGTGATTACTAAAGGCTCACAAATTTCTACTAAAAATTAAATAAAATTAGAAGAAAATATCCTAGTTCTATCAAGAGCAACCCATAATCTTTGAATTTACCCATGCATACCATATTAAAGTATATTAATAAAAAAAACGAGTGTGCACTATGTGCGCATATCTGAAGTGAAACTTCTTAAACTCAAACGCCCATAGCCTTATACATATCGCATATCGTAACGGATTTGGTTAAAAAGTAGTTTTTTAAATATACCACTCAATTAACAAAAAGGGAAGGCCTAAATGAAAAAAATATATTCTTCATAAAAGTTTCGCTGATGTCTTGACAAGGTAATAGAGCAAATCCCATATTTTTTGCTTGTAAACTAACAAAGATATCACAATAAAACATCGTGACCGTTTTTCGTTCCCTCTTATCGTGTCGCGACCTTTAAATTTTACTCCCGGCGTTCGTTCAGAAGTTTCACTTCAAAAATATTGTACAGTACGTAATTACTTGAAAATTTAACGTGGTTACAATCAAACCTTTTTAAGCTTATAGGGAGGTTGCAATGCAATCAATCAAAGGCATATAGGTATAAATAGCTGTCTTTATAGACGAGAGTACGAACTCAAGAAATTCGGATAAATTACGTACCCAATAATAAATGTCTAAATAAATTCATAATAAACCTGTAGTGATTTTGAACTGTTGCTTTAAATTACCTATGACTCATGTGGTATTTGCTAATAATAAAAGGAATATAATATGCATTATGTTCGCTTTTCGTAATCACAATGTCAGAGTCCCGTGGCATTGACGTTGCCTTCCTACCAATCAAACAAACAAATACCCAAAAAATCGAAATTTCTCAGCAATAAACACACATCATAATTAAAAGTTCATCTAACTATATAAATCATATATTGAATATTTTCTTTTTATAACAGAGCTGTAATGCTACAACCTTAGACCAGGTATATAGTCTAAGGCTACAACTAACTATAATAGGTTATAATACCAGTTAATTACTACGTGTTTATTATAGTTCAGTGTGGGCAGAACTTAATTTTAAAAGGGCCTTGCACAGTTTGCAAATATGGCAAAATTGGTTGGCTATAATTTCTACCTATTAAATTGAAGGTAGGTGTTTCTCACCGTTGGATTTTTATTTTCATAAATTATCCAATTTATTTTTAGATTGCGAAATTACGAGCGTATAGTTTTTTAATGCTGCAATTCTTAACAATTATATACTTGTAAAGAATCACTATTAATACCATTTTTGTAATCGATAATGTTATAATGCTTTGCCGAAAATGAGCTCCTATATCTCATTCCACATAGCTCCATAATTTCCAGACATCCTGGAAATGGGCCAGAAAAAGGTTCTGGTTCATAAAGTAGGTATAATTATTATTCAATTCTAATGATTGCTGTCATTTAATAGAATCTTTATTGTCATCGTGCAGTTACTGTCTCTGCTTAAATTGTGTTACACGGATATCTCCTAAAAGTGTTTCTATCTTGCGTTTGTATTGAAGCTCCAAGCTGTCTACGTTCGACTATTTAACGCTCATTCAGGTAAAGTCGGCTCGAGTCGATTTCAGCTAAGCCAAAGAGATAATTGTATTCCCTGTACATCTTGTCAGTCTCTGTAATATAGGTACTAATCCGAATAATCATCTTCCTAACTGCCAAATTATAGATAATCAACTATTATAATAAATATGTATTATGCCGATCTGTATCCTGCTCATCATTGTATTACTGCTCGATAGAATAAAAATGCCTGTAACATTTTTTTCGTATATTTAGTGAAAAATAACGAAGTGTATTTTATTCCAACTAAAATTTTGTAATAAATTTCAAATAAAAACATATTCTACAGGATGAGATCCTGAAATCAATGGAAGAAAGGAGAAGGAACTAAGTAGAGAAAAATATGTGCGAGCATAGAACACTTAATACTCAAATAAGGCGGAATATCAGAGAAGCAATAGAACAAAAACTTAAAAACAAAGGCGGAGGTATAGAAATAACACATTTAGCATACAGCATACACAAGGAGGTCAACGAAATAACGAGGGAATTCAAGAAAAGATCAGTAGGAAGATTGGAAAATGAACAAAGAGAAATAAATGCGGACATAATCAATTAAATAACTTGGGAGAACTATGTGGAAGAACTTTTCTCAGATCAAAGAGCAGAACAACAAGTGACGGGCACCACAGCAAGTCCGGGATATCCTATTGGACGAAGTTGAGGCTGCCATCTTATCAATCAAAGATGGAAAGGCTGCTGGGCCAGATGGAGTTCAATCTGAGAAGAAATAACTCACTAATATATTCAGTGAGATATACAACAGTGAGAAAATATACCAAGAGAGTGGCTGAGATCAGAATTTTTAGTCTTACCTAAAGAGCAGGGAGCGAAAAAGTGCTATGACTACCGGATAGTAAGCCACTTACTGTAACTCTTTTTAAAAATCATACATCCGAGACTATACAAAATCTGCGAAGGGCATTTATCACCAACACAATTTGGCTTTATAAAAGATCCCAGAACAAGGGAACGCACTATTCAGTATAGAAGTTATTTTTCAACGTTGTCGGTACATGAATTGTAATATGCTTGCATGCTTCAACATAACAAAATAATTAAAGTCCTGAAAGATAGAGGAATTAACGGCAAAAACTTGCGCATAATCAAAAACTTCTACTGGAATCAATCCGCATCTATTGAAGTCGATAATGAGCAAACCGAAGAAGTGAAAATCCTTCGCGGAGTACGACAAGGATGCATTTTGTCTCCTCTCATTTTCAATCTCTACTCAGAAAAAGCCCTAGAATACATGGAAGCAGGAATCTTATTTAGTGGCGAGCGAGTAAACAACTTCAGGTATGTCGATGACACAGTCAATTCTGCAGACACTGCTCAAGGACTACGGCTCTTAATGAATAAAGTAGCGGAGCTTAGTAGAAAATATGGCCTGGAAAAGTTAATACAAATTACAAAAGTCATGATAATCAGCAAAGACAGAATTGTAGGGGTACAACTCACCATCAATGAGAAACAAGTAGAACAAGTGCCAACATACACATACCTTGGCACAGTTTTGAATTAGCAATAGGATCATTCTCAGGATAAAAGCCAGAATTGAAAGGCAGCATTCATCCAAATATCCAAGGTAATGAATGGAATTGAAAATCAGATTCCACCGATGCTACGTATTCTCCATCCTATTGTACGGAGTAGAGTCTGACTTTGACCAAAGCCAGAGCTGAGAGACTGGAAGCATTTGAGATGTGGACTTACAAAGGATTCTTAAAATATCATGGATGGATAAAATATCAAACATCAGAATACACCAAAAACAAAATAAAAAAGAAATCATGTACACAATAAAAAGAAGATTAGAATATTTAGGACAAATTATAAGAAACGAAACTAAATACCAGCTGCTAAAATGCATAAATACTGCAGGGAAATGTGCAGGGTAAGAGAGGCGTCTTGGGAAGATGAATATCTTGGCTTAAGAACTTAAGGACCTGATTTGGTCACCCTCATCTTTGTGCTCATGGTTTTAACAGCATTTACTGTCCTTGGAAGTCTCGGAAACAATATTTTTATAACAAGTTTATAAAATGCAAAAGCAATTGAAACATTTCATAAAAGCTTCTATATTGATAATTCGATGGAAATATTAGCTTCCACCACTCTAGGAGAAACTGAGCAAACATAGATATTATACTCACTCACAAGTAGCAAAGAATACAATTTAAAAAGAAACATGCCAGATATGCAGATAAATCTCTATTTTAAAATATCGATCATTTTAATGGTGCTAATTATTGTATTCCTTTTTTAAATATTTTAAAAATTTCATAAAAATTCCCAATCCGTAATTAGATTTTTTTAAAGGATATTAACCAGTCCCATGTCTTGTAAGAATTAAGTACATCTATCGAAGAAAAAACTTTGCTTAACATATATTCTTTTTCTCATATGGATATGATGTCATATATCCTAGAAACATGTTATGCTACAATTATGCTGCCCTAGACCAAAGAAAATTCTACTACGAACTAGACCCACATAGCCATGCCCATTTAAGTGCGGGTTTGCCTGAAAAGCTAGATATTGTCACGCTTCACTAACGTATGGGGGTTTATGTAGCTAAGCTAGCATGGATCTAGGTAAAGTGAGAGAGATGACACTGCGGTAAAAAATAACTATGTCTATTGATCAATAATGACTTAATAAATTTACACTGTACCCGATTACTAAAACACGCATGTCTTTTCGGTTGAGGTATAGTTTGAATCATTTATAGATCTTGATCCGATATTTTATAATGAAGTTTTTTAATAAAGCTCCTATGAACTGCAGTACAATTGTCGAGCGAAGTAGGTGAGAGACAAAGTCTGTCGACCTGATGATGGTCCGCTTGACTACTTATATAAATAAATGGGGTGACCGTTGCAACTTTGAGGTTCATAATTGCCTGCGCTGTTCACCCGCGTTGTTTATAATTTGTCTTAAATGCTTACATAATTTTTTCCAAGCTCAAGTCCAAACTTAGAACAGGGTGATAATTAATTAGCAGTTTAAATGTTTTAGTATATCTTTGTCTGCAAAATGCAGCCAGAGTGTCTAACCCTATCGCTCTCTATGAGGTCACTTCTGATCATCTACCGGCATTGCTGGAATACGGCAATCCATCAGATGGAGGAAGCCTTATTCATTTCAAATACATACTACAACTGGTTCAGATTTCAAAATATTCTCGAAGAATCCCGCCTTTAGGTCTCATTCATAATCACCAAGTTCTAGAGGAGACTATTTCAGATTTCTCAAGAAATTCCGGAGCGATTGCCCTATCTAGCATTACCAGAGTTACTAGGTACTCAATTAAGCATTGCGGCTAGAAAGGGAATCAGGCAAAAGACACCGGAAGGCCTTCCGAACCGGCGATCTTGACATAAAAAGGCAAGCTAATGCCGCAGCCAATAATATCCACAAAGAGTTGACAGAATTAATAGATTAAAGTTGGGAGAAACTGAAAATTGAAGACAACAGCGTCCAATCTCAAATTTGACTGTTCAATGTCAGTTACTCATTGGCGGAGGAAATAATTGAATTGTTGGCGGAAACAGTTCAGCTATAATCCCTCTGACAACCCTGAAGAACAATACAAGTATGGAACTTCATATACCTTGAATCATAGTAAACATCGATCAAGTTAAAATTATCATCTCTCACCTCAATGTCAAAAAAACTCATGGTCTCGATTGCATTCCATATAGGGCCTTTAAAAATACCAGATCAATCTATCTCTAAATGAGTCAAAATTATTCAGGCAATTTTCGAACTTTGTTGTTTCCCGTCTACTCGAAAAGAACCAAAATCATACTAATGCATAAAAGTAAAAGTGGTACAAGTCCTCAATATCGCACGAATTACTGACCCATCAGCATTCTCTCTAATATCTCCAAAATTACAGAAAGTCATCCTTTTCCATCTGAAAACTTTCATTTTTGACAAAAAGGTGGTCTCTTTGGAACAGTTTGGGTTTAGAGCATGCATCCGTCAAAGGACAAGAGTGAATATTAACATCCGGAAAGGTATCAATGAGAGGTACCACATGGGATGGGCGCAATCTTTTTAGACATCTCTAAGGCGTTCGATAAGGTCTGGTATATTGGAATTATCAAGATAATCAGACTAGGAGCTCTGAGACAGGTCTTGTTGTTAGGCGAATCTTGCCTCTCGCGCAGAACTTTTTTGCTCTACACTGATGAGCGCAATGAAATCAGAAATCCACTCAGTCCCTGAGAGTTCTCCACTATCCCCATGCTTTTGATAGTTTGGAAGTTCCTGATTTTTCAAATCTTTATATGTACGCATTCAATGCAGGCCGTTCTCTTACTAAGTGACCATGAAGTATATCTCAATTCTGAGCTACAACGAACCTCTAACGGTTACAAAATATCGGATGAGGAATCCATATTGAACACCTTCTATCGACGATCAATGTTCATGTCAAATGTTCAGAAATTACTGACCAAGTCAATAAAGCATTTGAATTTTTATCAAGTGAAGAATAATAATTTTTGTTCCGCCTCAAGCTACTTTATCCGCTATTCATCCTACTCTAAAGGATATTTTATGAGATACATTAAAAAAGACTAATTTACATGATAATTCAGCGTCATAGGAAATTAAAACGGTGCGGGGTATTGTTTTAAATGTTATACTAGGAAATTAGTCATTCTGGTGTTAAAATAAATTTGAATGAAAATGGGAAAGGTGTGACTTTTTGCAAGGTTTTATCGCGTTTTATCACTCGTTTTTGGAGATTTAATACCTTTAATATTAATTAGAATATTTTGCGAATTCTAGAAAAATGCGTTTTGCCATGAACTTTTAGCAGTTATTTACTATGCTATCAACCGCCTATCTTTTAATAGTTCTAAAAAATAGTTCAAGTTGCACAAAAAATAGATATAAAGAAAATCCAGTGGTGGCGGTTAGAAATTTCAAATTTATATAAATATGAAAAATGCAAAAATAATTGTGAAAGAAACAGTAAAAAGTTCTAGAGGAAACTAAAACAGAGATTTATCCACAATGCCGAAACAGAATTTTTGCACCCGATGCGACGCGCGTTTCGCTCACCATGTTGGGTCAGTTTTAATCATCTCCTGATGATGCTAATAAGGTTAGCGAAACGCGCGTCCAGTGCGTAAATTCTTTTTCGGTATTATGGATAAAACTCTGTTTTAGTGCATTTTGCCGAAGGTTCCAAACCTCAACATAGTTCTAGAGGAAAGTCCCGGTTAAATTTCGAACTTTTTTTTATTTTATTACAGCATCTTAGGTGGTGGATTTTCATTACAAATTGCGTTGGAAACAAATCACCAGTTTCTTTTTTAATACATAATATGTTTTGGAGTGTTTGTGTGAGTTGGATTTTTTTGTGTGAATGTACTTTCAACATTTCAAGCTTCCCAAGTTCTCAAAATGGACCTTACTCAAGAGTACTTAAAAAGATTATATTGATAATAAAACTTTTATTTGTGAATACGTATGAAATCAAACATCTTTTTAGAAGGGTAATTGAAAGAATCTTAATATAAGTAAAAGTATCATAGAAAAGGCATTTTCTCTATCCAGGCATGCAAATTTCCTCTTGGCTTCCTTCGGCTCTAGCATCTTAAGAAGGTGCAGTTAAAAGCGTTTTATACCATCGTAATATCTATACATTTTATAATAAATAGGTATTATTTACACGATAAGTTCATAGGTAACAAACACAAAATAAAATGTATTACAGAGTCCGCGCCCAACTCGAAAAACACAAAAAAACGATTAATCGTTTTTTGCATATTTGCTCCTTATATATACTTACCTATTTGTCATGAAAATGCTAGGGGATAAGAGAAACTTAAGATTTGCCCAGACGCATTGTTTAAAATATACCCTACACTTATCTTATCGAAAGCTCACCTTTTCCTTTTTTGAGAAGACATATAGTGTTTTTTTTTTAAACAACCATTCTGGCTCCATTGCGCGCCCGCTGACGTACCAGTTGAGCCCATAGTAGCCCGCCACACAGCCTCATCTCTTCACTCACTTCTCTTATCCTAGCCAACGCAGGACAGTCGGCAAATACATGAGTGGTCGAGTGGAGAATTTCTCGTCTTTCAAGCACCACCTGAATTCTGGATCTTCTACGATCCACAGCAGCTGCAAATGCTTGTTCAAGCGACAGTGCCCCCTCTTCAAAGCCAGAAAGATCCTCACCCTACAAGACGCTGGATCACCCGAGAGCAGCCCAGCCTGCCTCATTCCTGGAATAGTTCGACATAGATCCTTCGCCCAACTTCATTTAATATAAATCCAGTGACATCTTGTTTTTATTATTTTTGAAGTGAAACTTCTTTAGCGAGGGTAAGTCCGAAAAAATTTAAATCAAATGAAACGAAAATCAATCAAAACTTTAATGAAGCATGTTCCAGTATTATAGCTAGAGGACTGAAGTTCTCGTGACATGTAGCCCGGGTAAAATGAGGATTCTGAACGAAAAACAACCCTCCACTCCCCGACCCCGGATACCCAAAAATTTTCGAAAAAATGGGAAAAAATTGAAAAGAATATAAAGGTGCGGCACATATTTTTTTAATATAAATCTTTTAACGAACTATTTTGTAATCACCAACCAATATGAAGAAATCTAATAATTTTCATGTTATGTTTTACTAGTAACTTTCTTAAAAGTATTTATAGAAAGACACATACTAGGGAATCCAATCCCGCGGGGTGCATCATTTTAAGATCCTTTACACATGTAGAGCACTATGTAAAAATCGACCTCTCCTATTGGTCGATAATATGGATAAAGTACAGACGCGATAGGACCTCGCCATAGGATGACTGTAATATAAATGTTAGATATAATACCCCCGTTAGGTTTCGTCCTCAAATATTTGAACACTTCATGCCTGGCCCTCCGCTCGCTTCTCTCGCTCCGGGGGCGGAACCACCAAACACTAACCGAAACTAACCCAAAGCATGAAAAGCAACTACATTTAGTCGTCCTATGGCGAGGTCTGCTCCCGGGATCCCCTATTATAATAATTATAATAAATCCCTGGATTACATTACGGAATTGCTTTCCGTCTAGTTTTGAAGTTCTATTCCTTTAGGCCAGTGGTTCCCAAAGTGAGCGATAACGCCCACCAGTGGGCATTAGAACCATCTGGGGGGGCGGAAAAAAGCTCAACTGATTTTTGGGGGCGGTAAGTATAAGTTAGTGGGCGGTGGAAAGAGAAACGAATAGACCAGAAAATGAAAAGAAAAGCAAATAGTAAATGGCTCTTTATGGAAGTTACTCTTCTAACCTTCATATATTCTGCGTTAGTATCAACAACACCAGCAGTTTCGACAAAACCCGACGCCACCTACATTAGTAGGTGGCGTTGGGCTACACTGTAGTGTAGGTGGCGTTGCACAACCCCGCGTGCACCTGGATTGTCGGCAAATAATCTCTGCGACCCGCGAAATAATATATGATGCCTGCTATGACTTGTGTAACTATATTTTTATGATTGGATATAGGTATAATTTATTATTGCGACCTGTTTAAAATTTTAAAATAATATTGGCTGCATTTTGATTCTGACTCCTTGTGAAAGTCAATATTTTTTATAGGCACTGAGTTGTTTAAATTTGCCAGGAAAACGCGTGACCTTGAAAATTTTCAAAAATTTTGCCTGCGGCGTCTTCCAGATTTTCGGTCCATGCCAAGGGGGCGCTGGAAAATTCTTTTTTCTAAAAGTGGGTGGTAGGTTAAAAAGTTTGGGAACCACTGCAGGCCCACAAACTTGTTGAAAATCGTATAGATTTGTTTAACTTTCACAGAGAAAAAACTTCTTAATTTCATAAATTAAAATTCTAGAGTTTATGTTTTCTTTTTGCTATAAAACATGAATCCGAGGTTTAAGCTACAGATTCGCGAATGCTTGACAATTATGATCGATTGTGTTTTTCAAATCTAAATTAGCCAAGCTTCTGGTTTTTTTTGACATCTACCTACTGTGCATTTATTATTTGGAAAAATAAATTCACTCCTTCTTTGTAATTGAGTCATCGACTGGTGGGTAATTCGGTTAATGCAGGATTTATTCTCGTTTTATATTATAAATTATGTGAACAAACTAATTAATATGTTTTTTCTTTATTTCTTGTATCTCGAATAATAAGACGAATAATAATTAAACAAAGTCATGTGTAGCACAGTACAAGTAATAGAAGTGAATAGTGAATACTTCTTTACTGATTGAGAGATAGAGAGAGAGAGAGAGTGTCGTGACGCGGCCTTGAAAAATCACTCTCATGCACCCAAAGAAGTATTCACTTTAAAAATGTTTTCCAGACCACACACCAGAAGTGAAACTTCATCCGCGCCAAACCAAAACGGCGATTAGCCTATAGAGGCCTGCACAGTGTATTAGGTTTCGACGCACAACTCTCTCTCCCCATATTTTACCACACGTTTTATTGTTGAATAACAAAATAATATTTTTGTTTTATGCAAATTCCCTGACACGAATGGTAGTGCATACTATACTTTAAACACCGGCCCGTTCACCGATCGATTCTTGCCAGAGAAAGATAGGCGAGTTCGGCGCGGATGACGTGGAAGAAGAAGATATGAAGATAGTTATCCCATGCATGCTTGATTTGGATTCTGGAAAAACGGGCACTTTCGATCGCCTCGTTGTATCACACATTGTATAACGTTCGCCTCGCCGTATCACCCATTTTATAAGGTTTTCGTAGCTCGTTGATCAGCTCTCTCCAGGTACAGCCCTCGTATATAAAGAAGTTTTACATCCGCACAACCCAGAAACAGATAATAGCCTACAGATCTGCAGAGTGTATTAGGTAAGCAACACATAAATTTTCCTCTACATGTTTTCTGTTAAATCATAAAATTGAAAGATTAATCGAATACCTACTTACCTGTATGGAGATTAATCGTAATTTTCCGAGCTTGTCTTCCGATATGATTACATTGTAGTTTCTGAATCACCATACCCATCGATACGTTTTTAAAGCATAAAGTTTTTTATCCTCAACCCGAGTCTGCTATCAGGGCCCGCTCTAGGGGCGGACAACCCGGACATTTGTCCGGGGCGGCATATCTAAAGGGCGGCATTTTTTCATAAAATGTCCAATTAATGGAAAAAAATAAATAATGAAATTAAAAAAAATTGTGTGCAATATCACATTGTTGTAACAATATTACAAATACACCTAGTTAACCATTAGTTTGCTTTTCATTATTTTGGTGTTTGTACTACCCTTGGACCCATAGTGTTTTGTTTAGCAAAAATAAAAATAAAACCACCTTCAAACTTATCAACAATAATTATTGTTTATAGACATAAGAGTTCTATTAATATTACCGTTTTTAATATTTACTGTTTTGTCCTACTTGAATGTTCATTATGTTACGTGTTTCTTTTTGAATATACGTGTTTGATATAATTTAAAACCATTTGATTTTGATTTTAAACAAAAGATATATATTTTTGAATGTATATAGGGGGCGGCAATTTGCCTTTTTGTCCGGGGCGATGCTATCGCTGAAGCGGGCCCTGCTGCTATCGCACTTCGATGCTTACTCATTCTGTTTTAGAGCAAAATTGCCCGCCTAAGGGGCATGTGGTTGGGAGGGTTGTAATCATATCGCAAGACAAGCTCGGAAAATTACGATTAATCTTCATACAGGTAAGTAGGTACTCGATTAATCTTTCAATTTTCCAACGCTTGTCTTCCGATATGATTACATTGTAGCTGTTTAAAGCTAGATGGTGCAATTTTGCATTATTCTACCTTCAATCCTGAGAATACCACAAAAACACAATTAAGGCAGCAAAGTCGTTCAATTCAACTCTATTTTAAGTATGACAAAAAAAAATCAATTAAAATTCTATCCCATAAATTCCTTAACCACTTAAAAATTAAGGGTGCCTATTCTAGATAAATAAACATATTTTATAATATAATATATTATTGATATACAATCAGAGCCAAACAAATGTAATAAATTGAACCTTAGGCAACGGAATACTTAAAAGGCTACCTATTAGGGCTAAGATATACCCAAATTTAAAATTGTATTGGCAGATATGTCACTGGGCGTACCTAGAGGTCGAGTATAGAATCTGAAGAAAGTGTCAGAATTTTAGGACTCCACCCTGCTATATTCTTAATGACATTTAGGTTTATGTCAAACTTAAAGGCTGCTCACGTGCTGGCGTGTCTTACACTATATCCGGTAAAGACGTTAACGTTCATTCCATACCATTGTTTATTAAAATTAAGTTGATCCACCTACTCAAGGTTTGAGTTATTGCGTGGTGATGTGTTTTTTTTTTTTTTTTTTTTTTTGAGAGTTAAGAATAGGGATGTATAATTGGAACGAATGTGCACGGTGACTTTAATGCGCTGTTTTATAGAATTTGCGACATATAATAGGTAATTCTGATTTTTGAAAATACGAAAAATGGGCTGGCTTTTATAGGGAGCTGAGGTTTAAATTTTTTCCGAAATCTTCAATTTTGACTGTAGAGTCTCTATTATTGTCGATCGTAATTTTGCTTAATATTTGGATCCGATGTGCTGAACTTAGTGCCATAAGTGTTTAGTGTTACTGTTTTCTTTTTAGTTTATCAAGTGATAGAGATTGTAAAGGGTAAAGTGTTGATACATAGAGTAATACAGGTTCAACGTTCCATGTAAAATCGTATTTAGGTTTAGGGGGCTTTAACTTGTAGCCTCCCTTCAAAAATCTTTTTATTATATTTTAATCCCTATTAGGCGGTGAAACATAAAGTTAAGAGCTGATCTATAGGTACTTATCAAGACGTAAGAAGCTCCTTTATTTATTTCGCGAACTAAAAAGTCCAGATAAATGTTTAAATTATAAGTAAAGACATCGAAATTTTGCTGTTACAGAAATTATAATACCTACTTATTAAAACAAGCGTTGTATGTTAAATATTAATTAACAATTTGTTTTAATAAAAATATTTATAGGTACGCCTATGTTATTGCTATTAAGTTAGCAACAGTTTAGACAGTAGGATAACGTTGACAGTGTTGTTGTTAGATATATTTTATATATCGTTGCAATATTATAAATACATAAAGTAAAAATACTAAAAGCCGGTGTTTTATCAACACAGAACAAGCAAAAACCAATTTTAAAATCACAACAATGTACTGTTTTCAAGTTCCTTCTGAGATGGATGCAAACATTATTGGGATGGCGTGACCGGAAATGCTTCTTTGAAGAAATGCTTCTCAGACAGTTTCCTTGCCACCAGGAAAAATTTCCTGTCTAACAGATGAGAGTCTCTATAGAGAGTAACTAATTTTTACTCGATTTAAAAGTCAACGGTTTCCCAACTAATAAACTAGGAAACACGGTATACCAGGGCTGTACTAGCCACCAATATTCCGGTGGCATCATCATTTTATCTAAAGCCTTAAATAACATAGAAAACAAGGGAAAAACGTAAAAATACTCATCATGCCAAGAAATTGTAAATGCATCGACAACTGTGGAGGTTGAATCCGGAAACCAGGAACAGGCATTTTACATTAAAATAAGTTGCAAATAAATCTAACCCCTTATTATTTTCTGATATACCTGCTTGTTTAGTTCGTATTCTGTTTCAATGGAAGTTTGTCTTGATGCCTTGTCGGGTTCCGTTTTTCTTTTGAAGCGATATAAGATGCGAAGAGTGTTATACGTTTTGTTCACGCTAGTCTAAAATTTGAAAGGTTATATTGGTTAAGTTGCGATATTTTACGCTTTCCCCACGATTAATGCAGGATATTGCCGTCTTATTATCGATTCTAAGTAAGACTCTAATATTTCCATTTGATTTAGTAAATAATTGTAAGCCATGACAAGCAGCTTTAACTTCAAGGTAATTAATATGGTTAGACTTGTCGGCTTCTTCCCAAAACTCGCGACATTTTTGGCCGTTACAATAGGCACCCCAGCCTGTAGGAGACGCAGACGCATAAAAAAAACAAAATTCCAATGAAAACGTACTAGGCTTCATATTTACAGTATATTCTTGATTGTCTATCCACTAGCTAATAATTTGCTTTGTATCTTTTAAAATTAATATTCTGTCATGTACGACTTTCCTTTTAAGGCCTTAAATTTTGCGTGACCTTGTCTTTTGATACTATGACGACTCTGAGGAACGGCAGGAGTCGCTGCTACCAAAACACCAATAATTTTTGCAAAATCTCGAATCGTAGTAACTGACTTGTTAATATATTTTTTAATTGCCTCTTTTATTGAATTCATTTTCTTAAGAGGTAAAGAAACGGTCGAGGAAACGGTCCTCTGAATTAAGTCATAAGTAAATACTAGGTAAGTTATTTTTATGATGGTATTAACTGACTTTTTCTGTATTTATAATAATTCCTAAATCATTTAGGAGCATTATACACATTGCAAAACAGTAAAGTGCATCAGCCAAGCCTGACAAATGGTTGGTGTTGTTAGCCCAATTGGTGTTGTAGGAACCTTTGCAAATAATTAAATTTGCATACAATAATATTTAGTCAAGTAACTAACACCCTGTAAAGCATACAGCTGTTTTACAAACAAGAGTCTTCAGGAGATAATTTAGTCAAGACAATTTACACCCTGTAAAGTATGCAGCTATTTTGCAAAAAATAAGGAGTCCATGATTGGAGTCTTAATTAAATAGGTCCACGACCATATTAAAATATATACTGTTGGCTCACAGCCTTTTAATCGTTTAAGTGATGATAGAATTTAGTGAATAGCCCACGGCTATCCCTCAGAAAGTATGGCCCACGGCGTTAATGCCAAATATGTTTTGCCATAACATCCTGTAAAGTATGCAGCTATGTTGCAGACAATAGTCTGCGGGTGATATTTTAGTCAAAACAGCTAACAGGCTGTAAAGTACACAGCTATTTTGCAGACAATAGTCTGCGGGTGATATTTTAGTCAAAACAACTAACACCCTGTAAAATATACAGCTATTTTGCAGAAAATAAGGAGTCAGTCTATGATAGCAATTTTAATTAAATAGGGCCACCACCATACTAGAAATATATACTGTTTTTTGTCCCTATTGGAATTGATTATTGCTGCATAAACAGGGGAAATATTATACACACAAAATGTATCTGATTATCATTTGGCGGTGACAAGTTTGAAGTTGGCATATTAAACGATCACTTCTTAGAAAGTCAATAGCCAACTTTTAGTGAAGAAGTCGAATAGTTAGGTCCTCGACCCTAGGCTTAATCAATTAATAATTTTATTAATTTTATTTTTTTTTTTTTTTTTTTTTTGTATTGCGAAGCCCTCGGCCTAAACCTATTCTTTTTCTATGCCCTCGGCAAGAATTTTTCGATTGAGTGCTATTTGTATGCAAATTATAATACCCTCGGCCTATGCACAATCTAACTCAATCTAACCAACTCTTTGTTAGAAAGTCGAATAGTTAGGTCCTCGGTCCTAGGCTTAATCAATTAATAATTTATAATGAAAATAATATTAAGAATTTTTTGTATTGTGAAGCCCTCGGCCTGAATCTATTCTTTGTCTATGCCTTCGGCAAGAATTTTTCGATTGAGTGCTATTTTGTATAATATGCAAATTATAAGGCCCTCGGCCTACGCACTATATAACTCAATCTGGCCAACTCTTTGTGGGGAAGCCGAATAGTTAGGTCCTCGACCCTAGGCTTAATCAATTAATAATTTATAATAAAAATGATATTAAATATATATATATTTTTTTTGTATTGCGAAGTTCTCGACCTAAACCTATTCTTTTTCTATGCCCTCGGCAAGAATTTTTCTATTGAGTGCTATTTGTATGCAGATTATAAGGCCCTCGGCCTATGCACTATCTAATTCAATCTAACCAACTCTTTGTGGAGAAGTCAAATATTTAGGTCCTCGACCATAAGCTTAACTAATTAATAATTTATAATAAGAATAATAATAACAATTTTTTGTATTGCGAAGCCCTCGGCCTCGGTATTCTTTTTCTATTGCCCTCGGCAAGAAAAGAAAAATTGATCGAGTGCTATTCGTACGCAAATTACAAGGCCCTCGGCCTATGTATTTTAATTTCTATTTATCTTGGTTAGGTCAACGTATTGTGCCTTACTGAAAAACTGCATGAATATGAATTTAATAAGCCCTCGGCTGTTATGCAAGGTTTTTTAATTATTCTAATTACTTAAAATAGTCTAGTTGTAATTAGTGAGCTTACGTAAACAAATGAAAGACCGAAAATAAAAATTGATTATGTTCTACTAAATGAAATCCAGCTATTTTATTTTTAATCTCATGTCTAAACTTTACATTTCACTTACTCGGTACAGACTACTTCTTTTACCTCTCTATCCCGTAGCTAATATGGCCCCGGGGCCTACTACTTTTTTCACTACTCAGTTTTTTGGTTTTCGTGAAACCCGATATTATACTTGTTTTTTTTTTGTGACAACAAACCGCCCAGATAGCAGTCTCTTAAATTAGCCACAAACATTTGTATTATATATATTATTTTGTAACAAAACTGTAGTATCCGAGTCAGCCGGCAGAATATTAAAGCAGCATTAATACAACAGCATATCGCAATATTTCCATATGTAGCATTTATTTTATTCGATTCTTTATGCC
>MU183220.1:0-44516 GCA_016904865.1 Pissodes strobi | reverse complement strand
ATCCAGGACCTTTTATTTCATTACCCTTGGACAACGTATATAAAAAACCTACAAAACCTAATCTTACACAAACCTCAATACAACTTATCAACTGTACATTGTATCATTGTACGTAGATATTTGGCCCTCGGCCTACTATATAGGAAATTGATTAACCTAAACAAGCATAAACGAACCCCAAAACAACTAATCAACGACCATTTATTGTTCGTAAATATTAGGCCATCGGACTAGTTCTATATAGACAATTTATTAACACTTACTTGAGGAACTGGACAATATATTTTCCCTTCTTTTCGTCATTTTATTCCACAAACACAAAACAAAATACGATTTTTGAACGTATTCGAAGGATACGTAAAACAGAATGAGTAAGCATCGAAGTGCGATAGCAGACTCGGGTTGAGGATAAAAAACTTTATGCTTTAAAAACGTATCGATGGGTATGGTGATTCAGAAACTACAATGTAATCATATCGGAAGACAAGCGATGGAAAATAATATTTTTATTTTAGGTAATTTCGCTGACACGAATGGATAACACCGGCCCGCTTAACGATCGATTCTTGCCAGAGAATAGGCGAGTTCGACACAGATGGCGTGAAAGAGATGAATATAAAAAAATGGTTACCCCGGGCTTGGTTTGAATTGTGGACGTGCCTCTCTACTTTCGATCGCCTCGCATCATTTTATAATGTTCACCTGGCGGTAGCACACATTTTATAAAGTTTTCGTAATGCGTTCACCAGCATACTCTCTAGATACAGAGCGCCTAAAGAAATTTCAATTTATCAATAAGTGTGTTTGAGGACCACACAGTTATTTATTATTCTTGTGCACACACTATATACATTTAGGTGTTAGACGAAACGTAGGAGTGGGGTATAGGCGAAAATCTGGACACAAAAAACTAATAATAGCCTACAGACCTGCCCTGTGTATTAGGTATACCGCATACGACGCATGATTTTCTCTCCTTCCTTTACCAACGCTATATCTTCCCTCTGTACCATCAGAGTCTATAGATATTCTGTACTTCCATTCGCCTCGCAGTGTTGTTCTCTCCTTTTGTCATTACCAACGCTATATCTGCCTTTCGACTTTCGAACGCCTCGCCGTGTCACCACTTTTGTAACGTTACCGCATCGCGTTCTCCTTTTCACACATTTAGTAACGTTTCCGTAACGCTTCACCAGCTTGCTCTCCAGATCCAGCGTGCGCAAAGGAGTTTCACTTCAATCGTTGTTTGAGTAAACAACGCTTTAATATATCTAAACAACCCCATATACTAGTGAAAATAGCCATATAACAAACATTAATTTAATTTTAAATAGTACCTAACCATCTTATAGTATAAGATTTTCTTTATATAATCTAAGGTACCTACCGATCAATGTATTTAGTTATATTACTCACATTATTATATACATATATTACTTATATACAAATTAAACTTGTTAACTAATAATACTAATATTACTTATGTATTTGCCAGTGAATCAATCGCTTGACTATGTCCTTATTCTCGATTTGCACCAGACCGTAAAATAGGAAATAGGTCCATCCTTTGGTGCTTGTCTATCGGTAAATCAAAAGCTTAATTAAGGAGAAGCCAAATTCTATTAATATATTCTAGTAACGCATACAACATAGAAGTATTAAGTATGTAAAATCCAATTAATATTTTCAACCCAAACTAATCACCGTTATCAAAAATGCACTTACAAAATTGTCATACAATTACTATGCATAGCTAAATCCAGTTAGATATGCATATCGCATCAATACATTACTATACAAAGTTTCGCTGAATCTCAATATCTAAGTTTTTTATTGAAAATCCGGGCATGATAATAATTTATTGTGGATTACAATAAGATATTTTTGAAAACATGAGTTATGAAATAAATGGAGTTATTCAATTCCGAATTACAGCATATACCTCAAAAACAGTTCATTCGTATAAAGGGATAGTTTGGTTTTGAAAAGTACTTATCAATAAACAAACAATACCAAAACAAGAGCAATGCCATCGTTAATTCATTCCACCCATGATGTTGCGTGTACTTGCCCACGTGAAAGTGTACCGTACTCGTAACAATCAAAAATAACTGGTCGACTATCAGTACTGTACTCCGATAATCTAACCCAGCAGGCAGCAAACAACTGTTGGTGCCTAGAACTGCAATAAATAGAATATTAATAACAATCGTGGAATGAATAATTTTGTTACCATTCTTTGAAACCATGAGTTCTTGGATTAGTTGGTCAGGTCCGCTTGGTCAGTATATTCCTCAAGAACATAGCATATTTATAGGTAAACCATGTTTTGCTCAGGAAACCGTGGAAGAACGACAAATATTGCATTTAGTTTAATAAATATTTTTTACAGTGATTGATTATCAAACGTACTTAGTATCGAACTTTACGCTAACTTTCAAAACTTTAATTTATATCTTCAAAATCTCCAATTATGGTAGAATAAGCTAGAACTAAGTTCAACTCTAACGAAGAATATAAAAATCGATATGACATGAAATAATAGGCTCTTTTGTACATAATATTAATATGTTGCCGAAGTAAAATGCAATATTATCTTAAAAGATATCAGTGGCGTAGCCAGGTCAGGGCCATGGGAGCGATTGCCCCCTTTTCTACTGCGGCCTTTTAATCCACCTACCCTTCACGCTCCCAAAACCTGGCTACACACCTGAAAGAGATATCAGACATAAAATATTTAATTTAACTATCTCCTGTATCGCTTTATACAAAATACTAATATTAATAGACCCACTATTAACTAAACTTTGCAGAAGACTTTTAAATAACACCTAAACAAATAATGACTAGGACACTTACAAATCTACACTCACAGAATATAACAAAGAAAACCGGAAATCCAAGCGTGACTCGTGGAGGAAACTTTGCGAACGACTGAAGGAAACCCCAGAATGCTCATGAATCCAGTCTTGACAAAGAAGGGATCCGAAAGAGTCGAATTCCTCAAAAGCCATGACATTATCTACACGGAGACCAAGGAAGAAAAGTTAAAAAACTTCTTTTAGAACCACACTCTCCGGCCTCATTCATAGTGGATACATCTACATCGCTGCAAAAGCCAAGTAAGCCACCGAAGCCATCAAGGCTGGACTGGAGGCTAGTAAGTGACATAGCCACACCCAACAAGATCAGGTGGGATACAAATCAATCACAACTGTTCAAATCATCAGGGCTTACAAAAAGGTCAGGACATACTAATTCCATACTATGCAGAATATACACTCAAATCTTATAGACCCATAAGCTTGTCATCATTTATGTTAAAAGCCCTTGAAAGGCTAGTTGACAGGCATGTAGAAAAGATGTTTCCAATGAGTGAACATCAATGTGGATATCAAGCAAGTAGATCGACGGACTTAGCACGATATCAACAGGCTACTCCTAAAGTCAATAGAGGACAAAGAGATAGCAGTAACCAATCCTTTCCATTAACAGAGCGCTGGAGAGAAAATACCAGTCACTATATGCCAATGGGCACAGGCATGCCTGGAAAATGGGAGAATAACATCATTGTCGGGAGAAGCCACCATTATAGCTAAAGTAGGTAGAGGATTCCCCCACGGAAGAGTTACCTCTCCACTGTTGTGGGCCACCCTGGTAGATGATCTACTCCAAAAACTATCTGTTGAAGGTTTCCTATGTCTAAGATATGCAGATGATATGGCAATAGTGGTGCGAAGGAAATTTGCCGGCACACTCTCGGAGAGAAGTCAGAGAGCTCTCAATATAGTGGATGAGTGGTGTAAGCGCGAACAGCTCCCAGTCAATCCACAGAAAATAATTATAGTCATTCCCCCATGAAGGAAAATCCTGAGAGGGCTAAAACCACTAGTTCTCAACAGAGATACAATTCCCTTTTCCACAGATGTGAAATACTTAGGAATAATTTCTGATCAAATCATGGAATTCAAACATACTCAAAAGGTTACACAGGCGCCGATAGCATTAGGCAGGTGTAGCAGAATATGTGGGAAAACTGGGGTACATGCCTGATATGACCCTATGATTATACATGTGGATGGTGAAACCCATTGGAACATATGGAGCAGTGACTTGGTAGACAAAGACCAGACAACTAGGCGCTATGAAGCTATAGAGTGGCGTGCAAAGGCTAACGTGTCTGTGCGCCATGGGAACCATAAACGCAACTCTTACGATCACTCTAGAGGTATTATTAGACCTGCCACCAATATATACATATTTACGTACAAAGAGAAGCTATGTCGGTAGCCCACAAACTGTTGCAGGGACAAGCACACATATTGTAACGACTCCAACCTACAGGATTGATAACAATTTTAAGATCGTACTTAATACCAGAAAGAAACGACTAGAAAAAAGCCCAACAATATGAATGAATGGTAATATGAATGGCTTAAGAGTTATTAAAAAACAGCCTTAAAAATGTATTGTATCGTCGAACCCGTGAACCGAAACAATGACATAAATTGATTTTATTTTTAACTAATTGATGAGGGCGAATTGCAAAAAAAAACTTTCCCTCCCGTTTTTCCGAAAGGCAACACGGCACCATCAAAAAAACTTCCAAGACCGCCCTGGAACGTATACAATTTGTAAAATTTATTTGTGCAAAACTGCGTCTAGTCGTTCAAGCTTTACCATATATAATACCTCAAAACCCAGAGCGAATATTTCAACTGATAAGAAGAGCAGAAAATGCTCTTTAAGAAATGGGAAACCACATACTTTTAACTATAGTAGTACTGGGCAAAATTAGCCCCACGTCTATTTTAGGAAACCAATGCATAATTTTAACCTTTTTTGATTAATTTGTACTTCTTGCTCTTACACCTAACACTTTACGTAGGCATAATCTCTCGGAATCCGCATCTGCATGGTTTAATAAATTTTTGCGCGTTTCCGACCATATGGTCAACCCACATTCGAGATTAAAAACACTTTCAGAAGCCTTATATGGCGATGGCGACGCCCGACATCCTTCGCTAAGGTCATTTCGGCGACGACCTGCTCGTATAAAATCACATGTCTAGAAGAAAATGTGTCATATTGAGGCGAATCACAGATATGATGTTTGGATAAGAAGTTAAATTTCCGATGCCCAATAGTTGAAAATGTAGGGAACAACATCACTTGATCTATTGAATTGAAGCTTTTAGAAATGGATTGGCTTGAAGAATTTTACAAATGGAAAACTTTTTTGCGATAATTTATTGTTCAATGAGAATATAGTATTAAGCTCAAGGGCAGTTTTACGTTTGTGTGAACCTGATTATTTTAAAAATATATTATTCCTAAAACGAAAACCGCCCGTGACCATGTCTTATAAAATCTTAAATGAAAATCACATTAATCAAAATATTTTAGTAATTGTAATATATTGTGCAAGAACAGCTGAAAACTGTACCTACTTTTCGCATGAGAGTGAAAAGAACTTTTCCCACGTGTTGCACACTATGTTTTTTCTAAAATTGCAACTATGTTTTACACCGTATTTTACCAATTATTCATTTGATATTAACATTTGCGTTATGTTTTTTCTAAGATTGCAACTATGTTTTACACCGTATTTTACCAATTATTCATTTGATATTAACATTTGCGTTAAGCATTCATTTCTTCACACGGTGTGTGGAAAGTATTGATAAATCGTATACATCTATTCACACACCGTATGAAAAGTATACTTTTCACACGGTGTGTGAAAAGTGTAGTTTTCAAGAATAGTTTAACCAGCTTTAAGCCGGTCGTAGATAAATATGTTTTTTTTTTGTCTTTTTACCCATTAATATTAAAACACTATCAATTTATTTCAAATGTTACTTAGGCTATAGGCTGGGTAGTTATATACCCGCTTAAATGAAGCATGAATAACACTAGATTATCAGAAGTAAAAATTAACATGAAAAAGGACCATACATTAATTGCTTCTGACATATGATATCTCAAATATATTGCTCAGCAGAGGGCATGATACTTTCAAAGGCACCATCGTTTTTTGTGGCTAATGCTCTTCTACAGATAACAACCGCGAAAGCTCCCAAAGAATGCTGTAAATTCTAAGCCAACCAACAAATCTGAATAGTAAAATAAAATATTCTGGAAGGCAAAGTCAGTAATTAATAAAATAAACCTGTGGGATGGTTACCTTCGTCCCACTGCATACGATATTTAAACGTACTCCAAACAGGCTTACGGTTACTTAAACAGCGATTTAAATGCATGAAGCTTTCTACTGATGTTACCAAAAGGTATATCTTAACGTGGCAATTTTCGAGGAATTTTAATATTAACTTTTCAATTGCACTGCCTGCGCAACAAAAACAGAATTCTATTTAAAACTTAAAAATTGGGGAAACTTCCGGTTAAACCGGAAGTGCCACCGGACTCCTGACATTGCATTTATATTGATATCGCAAGTATTAATTTTTTGTTCAAATTAATAAGAAAATTGAACCTGGGTTCCCGCTATATATAATTTTGGAATAAATAAAATCCACAACCAAAATTAAAATCGACGTGTACTCGTGTACTAGGGTTTTTCTATTATCTAACTTGTCGTCGAATTTAGTCGTCTCTTTACGTCCACACTGAATATTTATGGAAAGAAAACATTTAACTTTAAAATTGATGCACTAAATCATTATTAAATAATATGCTATTAATGCTTTAATGATTAAAAATAACAAGTTGTATTGTATTTTGATCTATTTCGTCCACCATGAAGTAGCTTGAAACAGCGCGGCGCGGCGACAAAATTGAATGTTAATAAAGATACCGGCGGTAAAGAGTTATATGAAGAAATGTGCATTTACTTACTTACATTTATTTCCCACGCCTGAAGCCCAATTAAAAAATAAATAAATAAGATGGTGAAAAGTAATTAGTATCCTCGTTTCCTAATTTTGCTACTACCTACCTTAAAATTATTATAGAAAATGAAATACATATTTTTTTTTTCAAATTTGTAAATGATCGAGTTTTGACGTGTTTTAATAATAGTTATTTTATTAATAAATCTTTAACCTTCACAATTTGGTGGATGTACTGTGACATTGCACCATATATTGTTTGATTGGTAACACCTTCCTGAATATCTGTAACGAGATATCCTTCACAATTTACTGGTTGCACTGTGACACTGCTTCATATAATGAATCTGCTGCTATGAAAGTACGAAAAGTTATTCTATAGAAAGTATTAAATTGAAAATACATTTTCTTTCAATTTTGTAAATCATGTTTTGACGTGTTTTAATAATACGTATTTCATTAATTAATTTTTAACCTTCACAATTCGGTGGATGTACTGTGACATTCCTCCATATAATGTTTGATTGGTAACAGCTTCCTGAATATCTGTAATGAGATAAACTTCACCATTTGGTAGTTGGTGGTTGCACTGTGACACTACTTCATATAATGTTTGAATTAATATTTCCCTCATGTATAAAAAATCCCATTAGAGTTGTGCAATTATCGGAAAATTACAGCGATAATTGCACTGTAGAAACCGAAAGAGCACGACGATAATTGCAACGTACGTATCTATGGTAATTCCATTGTAAACTTACGATGACAACGACAATTTATAAATAACGTCAAAGTAAAGTCAAAATATATTATTAAAAATGTCTCGTTTCCGATTTAAAAAAAAAAACGTATTTTTGCGAGTCTTTATTTTGTTTACAGTTACATGTACATTTTTGTATTAAAAAACATAAATAAAAATGCATTTTTTAAAACCATGTCCTTATTCGGGAAATATTCCCCCGAATTACACTCGTGCATCAAAATAACCAGATAATTTTGCATTCGAGCTTAGAAAAACTGCATTCGGTCATTTTCATATTTTGGAAAAAGAGCCCGCAACCTTCGATGTTGGGCTCTTTCTCCAAAATATGAAAATAAACTCATGCAGTTTTTAGACAACACCCTGTCATGCAAAATTATCGGTAATTTTGATGCACTTGGGCAATTACTTCCAATTAACAGATTCTTGAATCTCTGTAACGAAAGATAAGCTTCAGAATTTGGTGGTTGCACTGGTAATAACACGGCTTCAAAAAATGTTTGATTGATAACAGCTTCGTGAATCTCTGTAACAAGATGAACATCAGTGAAACTTCGCAATTTGGCGATTGCACTGGTGACACGGCGCTATATAATGTTTGATTGGTAACAGCTTCCTGAATTTCCGTAAAGTTTACCTATAGGGAAATGAAAATGTTTCTTTATTTAAAGTAGGCACTCGAGACACTGATGTGTAGACATATCCTATATCGACATCATCGACATGAAAATCTAATGCCACCTTAGGCCGCGTGACGCCTGAATATAGGCAACCACTTAATTGGAATTGGTTGCCTTTATTCTGGCGTTAGAAAGAACACGTTTTACACTAACGGTTAGCATATTTAGGAAGCCTCCGCGTTACAAAACCCCAGTTAAATAACGCCGCCTGATTGGCTAGAGAAGCACTAACCCCGCCCCGCGTCAATGTTGTTTACGTTTTTTCACTTCAGGCATTTGTATTCATGCGATGCCCTCCGATCGCTGCGGGGCGCAATCTACAAAAACTAACACAAGACATGCAAAAAAACTAACTAATCCAATAAAAATAATTTAAAAAAAAACTTGCAGGGGCCGAGCGTCGAACCAATACCGTATTGGTGGAACCCATTGCTCCGCATTCTAAACGCGTGCCTTACCACCTGACCCAAGCTTCCACCTTCCTGTTTTTCTGTTATTTAACTGGGGTTCTCTAACGCGGAGGCTAACTAAATACGCTAACTGTTACAGACATCCTGCAAACACATTCCCGTCACAGATACCGCCTAACGTGCGTTGTTTAGTGTTTACATTTGTAACGTTTGCATTAGAATGTCTAATATTACACTTCACGCATAGCCCTCCGCTCGCTACAGGGGCGCAACGAACAAAAGCTAACCAAAACTAACCCAAGGCATGCCCAAAATAAAAAAAAAACTTTACAAACATAACCTCAAGAAAATAAAAAATGGGATTAAAACTAACCGTAAAAATCCACGCGAGCGAAGCCACGGGTAAAAGCTAAAAGTGTCCTATGTCCTTTATTATACTCCTGAAAATATCTGTACAAAATTTCATGATGATCGGTTAAGTAGTTTTCGCGTGGAAAATAGGATTGAAACTAACCGTAAAAATCAACGCGAGTGAAGCCGCGGGTAAAAGCTAAAAGTGTCCTATGTCCTTTATTATACTCTTGAAAATATCTGTACAAAATTTCATGATGATCGGTTGAGTTTACGCGTGGAAAATAGGATTAAAACTAACCGCAAAAATCAACGCGAGCGAAGCCGCGGGTAAAAGCTAAAAGTGTCCTATGTCCTTTACTATACTCTTGAAAACATCTGTACAAAATTTAATGATGATCGGTTGAGTAGTTTACGCGTGGAAAATAGGATTAAAAGTAACCGTAAAAATCAACGTGAGCGAAGCCGCGGGTAAAAGCTAAAAGGGTCCTATGTCCTTTACTATACTCTTGAAAATATCTGTACAAAATTTAATGATGATCTGTTAAGTATAGTTTACGCGTGGAAAATAGGATTAAAACTAACTGTAATAATAAACGCGAGTGAAGCCGCGGTTAAAAGCTAAAAGTGTCCTATGTCCTTTACTATACTCTTGAAAATATCTGTACAAAATTTCATGATGATCGGTTGAGTAGTTTACCTATGCGTGAAAGCTTAAGAAACAAGCAAACAAACACATTCGCATTTATAATATTAGTTATTCTCATTTATAACTATATAATATTAGCTAAGATTCTTTAATAATACTTACTGGCAGCTACAATCGGAGTGTATTAATTCACTGCACAAATTCGACATGAAAATCTAATGCCACCAGGAATAACATCAACCTATGGATCTAAATACACTGCGAATTGCGAATATAATATAATAATATTAAGGAGGGCTAGAATAATATATTGAGCAGCCGGCCATTCAAACACAATTCAATCAAACCCTATCTTTTATCTTCGTGTCTTCCACGTCATCTGCCCGAACTTGCTGTCTTTCTCTGACAAAATTTGATTGTTGAACTGGCCGGGGTCTAAACTAATACGAGGAGCGATCAGTATATATTTTGCTATTTATTTCAATGCGTGGATGCAGTACATTTTAAGTTGGTCATACCCGGTCACATAGGCCTTCACTTTTCCGTCCCCACATATGATTTCCGTCCAATTTGCCGAGATTTATACCTTCATGCCGCTGTGTAAGATGTTTACACATCAATAAGAATATTATAACTTTTAAAATTACTTGCTTTTTGATTTGTTTGTGATGTTTAGTTATGCGCGTCAATTTTTTGCACAAGGGCGGTAGACCTCCTAGCCTAGATGATGATGCCCGGTACACTTTTCGCAAATGGTCCTTGATTACTTAAATATTAGTTATTGAAATCGCTGGATTGGAATGGGTAGTCTGTTTCCATGGACACCTAGATCCCTGGACTTAACTATCTCAGATTTTTTTTTATATGATGGAGCAAATGGAAATGCCATAAATTCGATTTCATGACCTGAAATTAAAACAAGTGTTTGTACTTCTAAAGCAAAAAGAAATAGTTTGCAAACCGGAGGTCATTTTGAACATTTTATAGCCTTGTTTCCTTAAAAAGTTTTCCGTGATTATTTGACACTGTCATGACCCGATGGGCTTGAAACACGCTCCACATTTTATCTTTTGCATAATTTGGACTAGTCCTAATAGTCCTAAGCCTATATAAAGTGTGAAAGGAGGCACAGAATATGACAAATGAAAACTCATTATTTTAACAAAATGAGTTAAGATATATCATTATGCTTGCAGAGTGTTAAATTCTGAATATTCCCCTGCATACGGACGCCGTAGAGAAAATAGAGTTCCTAATTCTTGCGGAAAGTGTCTTTTCCGCACTTAATTGTTTGGCCGAACTCCGCTTTCCGCACTTGTTAAGAAAAAGAAATTTACTAATTTACTACATATATATATATTTCTTTTTAAGTATATGATTTACTATATTGTCTCTTGTCGCGAGTTTCAAAACAGCACGCACTGGCACGGTATAAATAGATATTGTTTGTACTCTGGCACTGGTGGCAACAGTCCAGCTGAATATGACCGTAGATGGCGTTAATATTCGTAATGAAAACTTTGGTAAAGTAGGCATATCTCGCAATTCGGGACAAAAATTATTAAGCATTTCCCACAAATATATAAAATTCCTTACGGATAAACTTATCCTCTACCCGGAGCACAGAGAATCATCGGCCAACCCGGAGGCATATTCATATCTAACGTACAGGATCGCATCTTGTTATGACAGGCGTATAGGCAACTATAATATAAATGTTAATAGGTATTATTATGGCTTTGCATGGCCTTCCGCTCGCTTCGCTCGCTACGGGGGCTCAATCCACAAGAACTAACCCAAGACTAACCCAAACTAACCCAAAATTAAGAAAAAAAGGTAAATTAATAAAAAACAATAAACAAAACATCTGTCGCGGCCGACGGGAATCGAACCCGCAGCGCAGGAATGACAGGCAAGCGCGCTACCTTCTATACCACACCGAGGCGTTGCAAACATTTTGCTAGAACGTAGAGACATGGATTCGTTTCGCAGGATCGGAAATTATGCACAATTACATTACCAGTCGCGCTATAAAATTTGCGATCCTGTACGTTACATATGAATATGCAACCCGCATGCTTATTTGTATCATAGTGTCGCGAGAGCTTTACTGTGGCTGCCATCAAGGTCGAATGTTACAAATCCATGCTAACGCCATCTAGTGTAGGTGACGTTGACTCAAGCGATTCATTCGCGCTATGTCTTCGCAATGCAAGCAATTTGCAGCATGAGCCGCGTTTTAAGATCCTTTACAGGCGTAGACGATCGCCTACATGATACAATGATATGGATCGCCTATATCAAAATCGTCCTCTCCTATTGGTCAATCCGCATGACCCTCCGCTCGCTTCGCTCGCTACGGGAGCTCGAGAAAAGGAAACTAACCAGGTGCTAACCCAAGACATACCCAAAATCAAGAAAAAAACTGTTTAGAAACATAATCTTAAAAAAAATAATAAAAAAAGCAACGGGGTTTAAACCCGTGCCGTCCAGGTGGGACCCAACCATATGGACCCAACTATCTAAACCTCTCGACCACGAGAGCTCTTGCGAAAAATTGATTGCATCACGAAGACATAATTGTAATACGAGATGGATCGACCAATAGGAGAGGCCGATTTTGATATAGTCGTCTACGCTTGTAAAGGATCTTAAAATGCGCATGAGCCGTCGTGGTATAGAGATTTAGATGGTTAGGTCTCAATTATGTGGCTATCGGCGGCGGTTCGGGTTCAAACCCCGTTGCTTTTTTTTACGGTTAAGTTTCTAAACAGTATTTTTTCTTGATTTTGGGTATGTCTTGGGTTACGCTTGGGTTAGCACCTGGTTAGTTTCCTTTTCTTGAGCTCCCGTAGCGAGCGGTAGCGAGAGGAGGGCCATGCGAAAAGTGAAATATTACTTATTGATATATATATATATATACAGCAGCTTGCATGTGTGTCCGCGAATTCATTCACAAAGAATCCCCCTTCTTTGAATGAATTTGATGTCTGTATCCGCATTTGTAACATTCGACCGCAGCCACAGTAAAGCTCTCGCGAGACACTCGTTTTGTATCGAGCTTACGCGGCTATAATATAAATGTGCTCAGGCGTTTCATATTTTGGGTTAGTTTGAGTTAGTTTTGGTTGGTTGCGCCTCCGTAGCGAGCGGAGGGCCATGCATGAAGAAAATATTTGGAGAAACGGAACGGGGGTATTCTAGGTAACATTTATATAACATTTATATTACAGTCACGCTATAATAAGCGGTTTACTGGACGCTCAATACAAAAATGACTCCGGGAAAAAATGCCTAGTTGACAACCCTGGAGATATATACGCCCGATGGCCAACGTTAATGAAACACCCTGTATACTAGACTAAATATTTAATTCAGGCAAATTTTACAGAATAAATAATTTATTCAGTAGACTTTGATTCCGGTAACTCATTAGTTATATGAGACAATTTCGAGAAACAGGAAAAAACTTGCCGCTAGATCATAGCGGATTGAGATAACAGCAAAGTGACACGATGCATGCGACGTAATTTAATCCATTCACAAAGTGGCATAATATTACCCTGTCCCTGTATAGACATGTGATGACTCGTAGCGCGTTCCCCACGCGTTTTAGCATTTGAATTATTTATTCTGTTGAAAACGGGTGGCTTGCGGACGCGAGATAATTATTACCATTCCAAATAAATCACAGCCTAACTAATGACTGAGAACCTTTTAGAAATCATTAAAAAACACATTTTGTTGCCGCCTCACGATATAAAAATCGTGTGCTTTGCTGTAATAGTCATAGTTTTAAGCATAGCATTTTATATATTATGCAAAAAGAAGAAAATGCAAACAGCCAGATCTCAGTCTTCTCAAAACGTTAATGGACACAAATTAAAGGTGGGCATTAATTTCAAATAATTTTATATTTTAGTAGATTAATATGTACTAGAGGCCCACAGCAATAGGCCGCAATGAGCGCTCGCACAAAATATGCGTCCTGTCCGTCCTGCTTGAAATCAAAGGGGGCAGATTGCAGATTTCATCGAATTTTGCAAGGTTTGCTTTCATATATACCGCATTTCGATTTTTATATACCAGTTACCTGTGAGCGGATTGGGATGATTGATAATTCAATTCCACATCGTAAAAAAATGATAAAAAAATTAAAAATGTGAAGAGATGTTCGACTTTTTAAGGTGATTATGGCGTTATAACTGTTGCGTCATATATTTAAAATGATTCCCCGTATAAATATATACGTCGTTTTTTTTTTAAGTTTATTTGACTACAAAAAATTCTATATATTAGATATATAAGCGTTTAGAATTATTCGGTTTTTACATAAAAGCCTAGTCATTATTTATATAAACGCGAACGATTAGAAAACCGATTCAATATTTTGTTAATTAACTGGGTAAATTTAGTTGTTTAGATAAATGACTTTGCCCTTTGAGCATTTAGAGAAATTAAGGTTTTTATTTGTCCCTATTAGGGATTGTAACGGAATTCTTTTTTACGTTTCCTTCTACGCTAGCGCGATTATCGGCTTTTTAGTTAGTTGGCTTTCGTAACATCAGTCAAGCCGCGTTCTTATCACTTCTTGAATATTGCTATATCGAACTTGACACCATTATAAATAATAATTGTGGTTCGATCAAAAGATCATTTTAGTATTATTTTAAATTGCTTAATTCACTTAATTAACGTGTCTTTATCTCTAAGTTAGAAACTATTTCAACGGTTATTTTTTAAATGTTATCGCAAATTTTCATTTCTGAAATATATTTTGGACAGAGACGAAATTTGTCATCGATAAAATGTCTCCCTATGTCCCGATTTTTTTAATCACCAGACATCTTTATTTTACGCCGAATTCATCGTTATATAGTTTTGGTGCAACCTTTTTGCAACAAAGGCGCAGGCATACGTGGAAACGTACATATCATAGGAGGGAACCGTACGTACACCCGTATATGGCGGGAAACCGGGGGCTCAAGGGGTCCACTGACTGCATTCAGGCGGCAAACGTAAAGCTATATTCGTAAAAAAATAAACGGCGCGGCGTGTGCTTTCTGACTGGCAAGAAATGAATGGTGATCCAAATAAGTCTTTAAATGCATTGTTACTGACTGTTACTCTCTCTGGCTTAACTGAAGTCGACTCGAGCTGACTATATCCGAAGCGTGATGGCTCAATTTGATTTAATATCCAGGAAAAATGTGCTAAACGCGTCTAAAGAAGTTTCCACTTCAATAAATTTTATAAATATATTTTACAAATTACAATAATATATTATGCAATGAACATCTAATGATGGCACGAGCATGAGAGTTACGATACCAGCCGTAGGCGAGTGCCGTAACGAATGTGAGGGTCTTAATATATAGCCATTAAATGTGAGTTGCATACACAGTTTTTTCTACGACCAGTCATAATAATGAAACAAAAATTGTGTGTGTGCTTAAGACCACACGATAGAAGTGAAAACTTCAACAAGCGGGGTCATCGTTTGTCAGAATTTCGATCCGAGCCTTCGTTGCAGAGATATGGGCGAAAAACGGTTTTTCCCCCAAAATACCCCCTTTAATTAGAGCCCAGGTCCCCCCCGTATGGTCTAAAGTGCCCCCCCCCCCGGGGGGCGCACTTACTATAAAAATTTCGACACCGTACCTCTTCCCGTTCTCCCGAAATTAATTTTCCTTCTCCCCCATCCCCTGGCCAAACGTCCAGGATCTTCTTTTTACCCCGGCTACATCCCCTGAAAATTTCAGCTCTCTACTTATACGGGAACATGCCATACATATCCGAGCGTGACGCTTGATGAGTGACGCGTGACGGTTTTACTGAATTCAATACCTAGGAAAAAACGTAAAACGCGCCTAAAGAAGTTTCCACTTCAATAATCTCTAATTTTTAAAATCCACTTAGTAAATTGTCTATGAACTCTCAAAATTTATGTATTTGAAATCTGTCGTGATCATGGCTGTCTTTGATATTGACCGAATATCACGGTGATGATGAATTTTGATTGGTTAAAATCCAGTTTAGTAATAAAACGTCAGTATCGTAATGTACTTCATTACGATATTGGTAGTAAATGTCTAATAAGTCAATCCTATACTTTAATTGATTTAATATACATTTACTACCTACCAATATCGTAATGAAACTCATTACGATACTGACCTTTCATTACTAAACTGGGTTATAACCAATCAAAAATCAATATCACAGTAGTATTAAATATCAAAGACAGCCATGCTCATGACAGATTTAAAATCTATCAATTTTGACAGTTCATAGACATATTACTAACTAAATTTTAAAAATTAAAGATTATTCTTCATTATTATGACTGGTCGTAGAAAAATAGTGTATGCAACTCACATTTAATGGCTATTAAGACCCTGGCATTTGTTAGGTCACTCGCCTACGGCTCGTATCGTAAATCTCATGCTCATGCCATCAGGTATCTTGAATATTAAAACAAAGCATTCCATAATCTTATTAATTTTTCTAAGTTACCATTCGTTTTTGAAGTGAAAACTTCGCGTTCAGCACACTCTTTTCCTAGGTAGTGAACCTGACTGAGCTGTCATGCATGACGTGTCACGCTCGGTTATGTAACAACACTCATTCGGGTAGTCAACGTCGACTTCAGCCAAGGGACAAAGAGGGAGGGGGGGGGGGAGAGACAGAGAGAAAGAAAGAACAGTCATAATGTGGACATTTCTTTACGCTTGCTGATAATCACAGTTCTTCCTATGTAGCGAATGATACTGAACCGTGACGGGTCACACGGTGACGCTCGGCTCTCGCTCAATCGGGTAGAGTCGGCGTCAACTTTATATTTCTCGAAAACGGCTGCGAGTGGAAATTTGAGGTTTGGCAGGTTTTTGGGCAACACTTGAGGGGCAGCCAACGGTCATTTGGTTTTGGAGATTCCTTTTCCATTTTCAAGTTAAATATGCAATTTTCAACATTTTGCTTTGATACACGATGACTGTCGAAAAAATTACACAATTTTGATGACATTTTTTCAGTTTTTGTACCATACGCCATTTTTTTGCCAACCCAGATTAGTTGCCTTTATACTGCCTCCCCTTTTTGAATTTAATTATCTGTATAATCTGTAAGAAAAACAATATTTTGTATTAAAAAGTTTTGGGAAAACGTTAGAAAGATCTGGTTTACCTGACAGGACAGATGTTTTCATTAGCAGTTGTTCCTTATAAGCCATTTGCTTTCCGTTAAACTGCGATTCCCACCTTGACATGTTTTCGAAAATATAGGGTTGTATTCAATCATATTTGTTAGTGATCCATTGTGATGTTTTCCTCTTCAAAAAATTCGATTAAACAGTTACATGCTTTACCTTCTCGCAGTGGCGGCTCGCGGCTTTGAAAAGTGGGGAAGAGCTGCCGACATCGACAGAGGGAACCACGCAGTGCCAAAATTTGTTAATAATTATTACCGGTATTTTAGGTAAATCATCAAAAAATAAAATATATTCATAATGTATTAGCAACAAATCATTTTGTTGCTAATACAAATGTCTACGAATAACACATAATATAATACTATAATAGATCAACCGTTGAATGTAAATAAAAAATAATTCCAAGAATTCACGGCGGAATGTCCCCTAATAAACTCGCAATAAACGAAACAACCTGCTCTCGCGATGATCTGAGAATGGAAGTGCTACACGCCAGCTCTTCCAATCATTACAAACCAAACAAATGTACGACCATTACGACGTCATCGTTGTCATGGCAACCAACTAGTTGCGCTTATACTTTTGATGACTCGACGGCTCTCGAGCAATACCTCTTCCATAAAGGTCTACATAAATGATAATGAAATTGTCACTGCTGTCGGCGCGTACGCGAAAAGATATAAACATTTTCATGTGGGTTCACCTCTGTTCTATTCCATAGTGGACTTAACGGGCAATGTGCAGGTGGCGAGATTCTTATGAAGCTTTGATTTTAATATTTGAAAATAATTGAATTATTAGTTATTAGAGGGGTAACGGGAAACAGATTATTCCTAAACTAAGAATATTTTATCATTGAATCTTAGAATATATTATTTTACTGATGAATGAATTAATTGTATTTCTTTAAATTATTTTCTTGAGGAAGTGGCACTTCTCCTACTTCCGCTGAATAGCCGCCACTGCTTTCTCGAAAAGCCAATTCGTATGATAAAACCTGGAAACATTTCTTTTGAAGTCCAGTTGTCCAGTTGGTGTATTTTCGTCATAAAGTGTCAAATATTTTCAAAAATTCAACGTAACTGGAATGCTGACGAACTGGTTTTTCTTTTTTCTGGTTCAACCTGCAACCACATTCCACATAGTCTTTATAACACTTTCTTTGTAGCATGGCCCATGTTTTTTGGTGCATATCACTTGCCCAATCTTTCAAAATTCCAGCCAGATTTTCTATGGATTTTTTTCCTCCAATACGTAACCTCTCTGGAAGCAGAACTCTTCAAATTGTTTCCATATAGACTTTTTGATTTGTTTGTATTTTTTGGTGTAAGTTCTTCTATATTTCTCTCAATAAGGAACTTGAATTTTTTTTTATTTCTTTAATATATTTGCCTACCTATAGAGACAGCACACACCAAATATCAGCCCTCAAATCGCAATATTTAATTTGCAATAAACAATTAAAGTTGTGACCGCAAGCTATTCATTTTAAACGACACGTGACGTCACGCCGCTCGCTCGTTCGATCGGAAGGCAGTCACTGACATTATTATCTTAAAATGTCAGTGAAGGCAGTACGGTAGCCATAAGTAGGTATTAAAATATTTACGTTTATTACTGCTTGTCGTTGAATTGCGAGAGTGATTGTTAGAATTCGTGTTGATTTGTACTTTAATCTGTGCTTTAATACTAATAATAATAATAATGGAGGCAACACAAAACAAACTTATTAACTAGTTTTTTTATAAACCTACCTGTTAGTTTTAACACCGGGAACCTCAGCAAGAGAAAACTTTCGGCGTTTTTTATGTAAGACGCCACCATAAACATATCCAGTAGGTAGTGGTAAATTGTCACATATGTCCTTTAAAAAAACCGTCGTCAGTCATTTTGAAAGACAACTCTGCAAAGAGCGCTAACGGGGGTCCTAGGTGAGCGATTTGCAGCGAACACGAAGCGCTGGCGATGCCGTACGAAAATTTAATATAGTCGCACGGCTTCGCCACTGTTTTATAATTGCTTATATTTATTGTACAAATATGAAAAATTAGTTTTTTTTTGTGAACTGTGGTTTTTTTAATAGTATTAAATTATGTTTGTGAGTAATATTTTTCAAATTTAATTTTTATGCATCGAGTCTCTCGGTGTTGTTGGATAAGCCAGTAGCATAGCCTAAAGAAAACTATAGCCGCGACACTCGGCTCGTTTAGTGGGGTACGGAATCAAATTTTCTCCGTGAAGCTCAGTGAAGCGAGGACACTACGCAGTTGGAACTCGATGCCAATCATACGCCCTTACCTGGGCCGGAGTGCAATAAATTTTCATAGGAATTAAAATAGAAAAAGATTCGTTGTTTGGGTAAATAGACTATCGTTATGCGTATATATTGTTTTGTTTGTATGTTATATAAATAAGTTAATGTTTATGTGTTAAAATGGGAAAAGAACGGCAGAATTAAGCAGCTAGTTAGTTTGTTTATTTAAACTTAAATTTGATCATAAGATATCGGAATCGGTTCAAATGACTGACATAAATTGGAACTAACTGAAACTAACCGAAAGTTAATTGAACGACTAACCAAAGCTAGCCAAAAGTAACCATAAGCTCCAAAACAGGCTAACACGTACCTATCGTAACAGGTTACAAAAATTAAAGTAAGTTAAAACTAACCAAAACGAAACGAATTTAAGCGACTAACCAAAAACATTAAATTTGCTTATAACGTATAGGAACTGATTCAAATGACTAAAATAAATTGGAACTAACTGAAAGTAACCGAAAGTTGATTGAATGGCAAACCAAAAGTAACTAATAGCACAAAAACGGGCTAAAACGTATCGGAACAGATTAAAAATGTTAAAGTAAATTAAAACTAACCCAAATTAACCGAATATTGGCAAGTAACTAAAGACATTAAAATTGGTTATAACGTATCGGAACCGGTTTCAATGACTAAAATAAATTAAAACTAACTGAAATTAACCGAAAGTTGATTGAACGAAAGTAAGTTGAAACTAACCGAATTTTGAGGACTAACTAAAATTAATCAAACACATTTAAATTAATTATAACGTATCGGAACCGGTTCAAATGACTAAAATAAATTGGAACTAAGTGAAAGTTACCGAAAGTTGGCTGAATGACTAACCAAAAGTAAATAAAAGCAGCAAAACGGTCTAATACGTATCGGAACAGATTAAAAATACTAAAGTAAGTTAAAACTAACCCAAATTAGCCGAATTTCGGCGACTAACCGAAAGTAATCAAAAACTTTAAAATTGGTTATAATGTATCGGAACCGGTTCATATGATTTAAATAAATTAAAACTAACTGAAATTAACCGAAAGTCGATTGAACGACTAACCAAAAGTAACCAAAAGCACCAAAAGGGCTAAAACGTATCGTAACAGATTAAAATTATTAAAGTAAGTTGAAACTGACCCAAATTAACCGAATTTTGGCGACTAACCTAAATTAATTAAAAACATTTAAATTGGTTGTAACGTATCGGAACCGATTCAAATTACTAAACTAAATTAAAACTAATTCAAACTAACCGAAAGTCGATTGAACGACTAACCAAAACTAACCAATAGCACCAAAAAGGGCTAAAACGTATCGTAACAGATTAAAAATATTAAAATAAGTTGAAACTAACCAAAATAAGCGAATTTTGACGACTAATTGAATTAATTCAATAACTAAATAAATTGAGACTAATTGAAAGTAACCAAAATTTGATTGAAATACTAATCAAAACAAACCAAAAGTAACTAAAAGTACCAAAACGGGCTAAAACGTATCGGAATAGTTTAAAAATAATATTAAGTAAGTTAAAACTAACCCAGATTAATTTAATTTTGGCGACTATCCTAAACACTAAAATTGGTAATAACGTGTCGGAACCGAAAGTAATCGATAGTTGATTGAACGACCCAGTTTTGGCGGCTAACCAAAACTAACCAAAAATATTAAAATTGGTTATAATGTATCGGAACCGGGTTCAAATGACTAAAATAAATTCAAACTAAACGAAAGCTGATTGAAGTAACCCAAACCAACTAAAGGCACCAAAACGGACTAAAACGTATCATAATAGGTTACAAAATTTAAAGAGCCCAAAAATAATCGAAAATTAATAATATGGAAACATTCATAACATATATATGAAGGGTACAGGGGAAAAACGATCTAAGCGCCATTTCCATAGGAAACTTTTATTATTGATTTCACAGAAAATTTTATTCTTGATAAAAGTTAGTGCTTGGAAAAAAACTAATTTTGACAATGTTAAATTAAGACTAAGTTATACAGGGTACTTAAAAAATACAAAAATGTTGGTTAAAAAAACAAAAACTTAGGAATATCGGAAAAGCTTCTACTGGAAAAATAAAGCTCCTATTAAGGTAAAAATAAAAGTCAAATACCATTTTTTCCAAAAGTGCAGCGTTGCTGAAAAAAATAAAGACAAAATTAAGAAAAAGCGGGTTTTTTCAAGAATTGAAATTGATTTTCTCCGCAACGGTGTGCACTTGGTGCACTTTTGGAAAAAATGGTATTTGACTTTTATTTTTATCTTAATACGAGCTTTATTTTTTCTGTAGAAGGTTTTCCGATATTCCAAAGTTTTTTGGTTTTTTAACCATCATTTTTGTATTTATTGAGTACTCTGTATAACTTATCCTTAATTTAGCATTGTCAAAATTAGTTTTTTTTTTCCAAACACCAACTTTTATCCAGAATAAAATTTTCTGTGAAGTCAATAATAAAAAGTTTCCTATGGAAATGGCGCTTAGACCATTTTTCCCCTGTACCCTTCATATGTATACATATTTTATAGAAATAACATGTTTCTAATTTTTTTATTAGTCTTACAACCATTTCATCATTTAGCTATGTTGATTTTAGTTAGACAATATTATTGAATTATATTTCAATATAAAAGGTCTTAAAAGAGCGGGACATATTTTCCGATTTTCGAATTCTTCTAAAAATTCTAGATAAATTTCATGTAGCATGTCGAATAGCATCCCTTCCATTTAAAGAATTTGATCTGTTTAACTTAGCGCGAAACGATTTGCATCTTCTTATCTTAGTTATTTAGTAATTATCTAGATATACGAAATTTTCGGTTTGGTGGGGAGTATTTTCCAGGTTGTGGTTATGTGGAAGATAAGAAAGTGCAAAACATTTCGTTTGACAATAAATAGTTCGGATTCTACAATAAAGGCGTAAGTCTCAAAAACATTGTTTTTGCTGGTTGTTTTTCGTAAAAGTCGATCGTTATCCTCATATATCCATTATTTCAGATTTGATCAGCACCTTGATATCATTTTGACTCGCTGCACCTTTTTTAGTTTTAAAGATACCAAGGTAAACAAAAAAGCAAAATGTAGGGTTGGTAGCCAAGTTTTTTCTTGATTACATATAAAACAAAGCACCAATAATTTTCTGACATAAAAGCCTACTCTATATATATTTTTTAAATAGAACACTCTGTATATTACTACATTTTTGGGCTCTCTAGTGAAATCAAAACACATGTCGTGTATAATATCCTATACCTATCTTTAGCTGTTTACGAAATATTGACAGTTGAAAGTCGGGCATTTTGACATTTTGACAGGCTTTAAAATCTAAACCGCACGAGATCAAAGAAAACGGTTTGCACATCTCTATCTTAGGTCTTCATAAGCTATCGAATGACAGTGGCTTTGATAGCTCATGGAAACCTAAGACAGGAATATGCAAACTGTTTTCTTTGCTCTCATGCGGTTTAGATTTTAAAGCCTATCAAAATGTCAAAATGCACGACTTTCAACTGTCAATATTTCGTAAATACCTAAAGAAAGATAGGTATAAGATATTATACACGAAATGTGTTTAGACTTCTCTAGAGATTCCAAAAATGTAGTAATATACAGGGTGTTCCATTTAAAAAATATAGAGTAGGCTGATATGTCAGAAAATCGTTAGTGTTTTGTTTTATATGTAACGTAGAAAAAAACTTGGCTACCAACCCTACATTTTGCTTTTTTGTTTAACTTGATATCTTTAAAAACAAAAAAGTTACAGCGAATCAAAATGTTGTCAAGATAAATTGAACGCACGGTACATTTTGCTCCGATTTAGCGTAATTGTGCACTTCATGCATAAACTAGTTCGTGAACTATAACCAGATCAAAAATTTAATTTCATTTCACCATCTTGACAATATTTTTATCTAGCGAATAAAATGAAAAAGCTGTTACGAAAAAATATGCAAAATCGTACATAATACGTTTATAAAATTGTGCACTGTGCAGGTTGCTAAGAATCTATATAAAACAAAATTATGTACATAAATAAGATCTTTTTTAAGCTTAGAAGAGAACAACTAGATAAATCAAAATTTTCAAAATTATTATTCCAGATCTTCACAAGTTCGTCTAAAACCGTAACTACTTGTGCAAAATAAAATCTCATATAAAAAACTTTTGTTGTGTATAGATCTTGTTGATATTTAAAGATTAACTTGGAACTTATATTCTATTATAGTTATATTCATGTGAGTTTATTATATGTGTGTTATAACGTTAAAAAATAAATAATTTTCTACATAAATGAGTTGATTTATTGATCGTAATTTATTAAAATAATATGTAACTCAATTATATTTTTCTTTATGTAATTGACTTTTCTTTCAAGAATGCTGTACTTACTACAAGTAATCTACATTCGCCATTCTTAATTTCACTTCAAAAGACATTTTTAACTATTTCTTTCGGGTGTAATGATTAAATAAATATCCGGCTCTCTTTATGCAGCTTTTTGGATCAAAAAATTGGTTATTCTCTGCTCGAAATAAGCAGTATTTTATAAATCATATATTTTGTAATGAAAGTTTAAATAAAATAATAGGGGAGAGTAACAATTTTAGTATATAACGTCCCAAAAAATTTGAGTACGGCTCACTTCACTAATGATTGCCGGGGGGTTGACGTCAAATTAGAATTATTTATTTCCTCCCCACTACATAGTGATAAAGTTGGTCCTCGCTTGTCAAAGGTGCCGCGCTTAAGTGTCGCAGCTATAGTTTTCTTTAGGCTATGCCAGTAGGCTTAATAATAAATAATAGCTTGGTAATTTCAATCGAATCCGAAATCTGTAAAAACATATGGACGAAATAATCATTTGCAGCTATGAAAACACAAGGTCCTTTGCTATAAAACATATTTGTGTACAAAGAATTTTACTTTTTTTATTGAATGTTCCATTTTCTTCATTACTATAATGTGCTGGTAGTTAAAGTGTTTTTGTTTTATTTTTTCTATAAAGACATCAATTTATTACTATAATGTGAAAGTAATGTTCCGTGAACAAAATTTGGTTTTAATGTTGATATTAAAAACATTTCTTAGTTTTGCAACCATAATTTGTGTTAATGAGTTGCAATATTAGTTTTGCTCAACAATATTTAAATTAAAAGTTCAAAGTAAAAGCCTGTCTCTTTTGAGAAATTTTATTGAATATAGAGGAACGCAAATTTTTGATGTGTAAACATCTTACGCGGCGGGGTGATGGTAAATTTCGGCAAATGGGACGGAAATGTTCAAGCATATGGGGACGGAAATGTGTAAACGGCTGTAGCATCATAACCATGCGCATTACGAGGGCTGCTCAAATATTTGCGCTTGTCGATATAGGATATGTTTACACATCAGTGTCTCGAGTACTAGCAGACTCGCTCATTTTTTTTTATTTACATCCGGCGCGGCGCAAAAAGACTTGGTGAGGCTCTGACTAACGAGTTGAAATACGGTTAAATGCCTAAAACAAATCCGTCATTTAGGTAAACGACTAAATTTATTCAGTCAATTAGCAAAATATTGAATCGTTTTGTTAATCGCCCGCGTGGCTTGGCGTTTAGCTAAAAACCGAATAATTCTAAACCCCTGCGACATATATACATTTATAACAAACCACTGATCTATTTTTTAGAACTCTCCAAAGTATTCGAACCAAATGAAGATGCCCAATGAATCGCAAAGAAATAAAGCCAAGCAGTTCTGGAAACACTTCAAAAGATACGAGCAAAACGTATTGCCTAAAATTGCTCAAGTTCTTGTCCAAATAACCGTTCCCAAAAAGAACATTAGACCAACTGATGAAAATTCAGATATTGTGTGATGCATGTTCACAAATTTCTGGAATTCAATTGGATTGCTGTATTTCGAGAACTCAATCAAATATGTTTTAAAGTTTTTAATTAAACTGAAAATTTGAATTAAAGCCGTTTTATATGCACTCTACTATTATTGCGGTAACTATTATTATTTATTATAAATTTTGTTCTAGATCAATTTTGTGAAAATGTTATACTCTTTCCGAATGCATTCATCAATAAAAATCGAACGCACATTACAAAAGAAATGCATGTGGGCCAAGTTTAATTAGACCTTAATCATATTTTCACACGATGATATATGTATACAATAGCGACATGAATAATGTTTGTTAACACGTCTTTATTATTATTAAGCTAGAGAAGTGGCTAAACTTCGGCAAAGTTACGCATTTACCACCAACTTTATGGTGGTAAAAAATTTGGTAAAATTGCATTTAACTCTTTCTAATATTCTTTAAATAAGCTGAAACTTATAATTTTAAATACTAGTCTGCATATGCGTAGCTAGCTTTTATGCAGTCTGGGAGGGCTTGAGGCTTGAGCCCAAGTTCACCAGAGGCGGCTCGTGATAGTACAAGATGGTGAGGTACAGGTGAAGAAGATTATTATTTAGTTTCACGGGGGCACACTGCCCAGCGCCGGAGCGGCGGCCTACCCGCCTAAGACGGAAAACTTTCGGGGTGCCATGGCCAATTTTCGTCCAAAAGTCGTTAAAATCGGTAAAAAACAAAAAGATCGTGGGGTCCTTTGTGACCAATATATTTATATTTAAGAAAAAGAAGAATAGGAAAAACAGAAAACAGCCAGTAGAACAAGCAAATAGGAATGAATCACGTGTCGGGTCGGAGAAGGCGTCATAATAGTCCGGGGGGGTACTGTCACTTTTTTCCGTGTCATTTCGTCATTTCAGCACAATATTAAATATAACGATTTTGTGTACACTAAAAATTACCTAGATAATATTTGGGGAACCTAATTTTTCTTCAGAGGGGGTTAAACCCCAAGACGGATGTTTTACTTTATTTTTCAAAAACTTTTGATCATTTAATGTTAACTAACTAGGACTATCAGGCATCGATAAATCAACGGTCAACCGATTAATATCGGTATATCCTAATGGATGGAGTCCTGCTTATTTGAGAAAATCGTTGTGAATTTATGGTCATACATCATAGATTTTAGAAAGCCAATAAATATTTAACAAAAATTTAATAAATAGATATTAAGTCCGAATTTAAAAAGAAATCAAGTTGATGATGACTGCTCAAATTTAATAAGAAACGTCGGATTAAAATCTAACGGAACTTGATAGGAGGGGAATCTTATGGCTTTTCAGCGAACGCTGTATCGAGCAGAACACTTTATGAGGATATGAACACTAAGGGTTTATATTAAAAATCTTTTAAAATATGGAGTCATGTAAGTGCTCAGCAGAACTTATTGTATAAAACTGCTCCAAAAAATTAATTGAGTAAGTTCTCAAAAAATCATATTTATTTAGACCACACCCCAATGTGTATCAGATTACGCTGTATATGACTAGTATCAGTAACCAGAAGGGGTTAGTTTGGGTTAGCGGGTCTTGCACTTAGGCCACCAATTGGGCCCGTTGTGCCCCCAGCCCGCATTAGAAAACTTCCAGGTTCCAGGATGCCGGTCTTCCTTAAGAAAGCCCGCATCTCCACACGAGGCACTGAGTCTGGCTCGAGCGCCAAAGATTCGGAGTCTTGCCAACGCGAAGGCAGGGGCCATTGTCCCTCCACATCCCCACATCAGCCAAACTCATGGCCGCTCTAGCCGTCTCGTGCCTCACCCAGTCCACCGAGGAGGCAACCCCACCAACGCCCCCAGGGCGTGGGCGCCGTCCTCATGGCCCCGGTAATGCAGAGGCATGCAAGTCGCTGTAATTTGTCCAGCACTAGTCTGGACGCCGTTTTTATGGATCCTGGCCACCAAACGACCGCTCCTTGCATGAGCATCGGAGCAGTCATTGTCCTATTCCGTAAGTAGGTTTTATGGGGTCTCATCGTTCTCCATGCATTATCTACACTCCTCCTCCTCTGCAATTATTATCAGAGTCTGGTCACGTCTAAGCCTACAGTGCTCTGTGTAGAATCCTACCAGGGTCCTGCACTCCTTCCTAGGTAGGCACAACAACCCCCTGGCGAGACTCTTCGCGGGCCCATGTATCATGAGCCTCGTCTGAATCATCCCCGGAGCCGTCCGCCATACCTCTTCGGCCCGACCTTCCGTCCAGACCTCCAAAGCTCTTTCGCGAACACTCTGGGCGATCCCCACACAGGGATCAGGCCCTAAGTATCTGCGTGCGGAGCCTTCTCTGGCTAAGGCGTCAGCGGCCTCGTTTCCCGGTACACCCGAGTGTCCCTGTACCCAGACCAGCGTAACCTTTTTAAGCTTTACACGTTCAGTCAGCCAGCCTCTACACTCCCTTACCAACAAAGAGCGGGGGTGCGGTCCGAATTCAGTGCCATATGAGTGCGGCCTTGCTGTCGGAGCAGAAGAAAATCCTTCCGCCACCGACATTTGAGCCTTAACGACTCCCAGACATCCATATCATGATCGCAAAAATTTCTGCTTGGAAAACCGTAGTGTGCTCGCTCAGTGGGGCGGATAATTCCCGCCCCAGGGACCCACAGTACGCAGCTCCGGATAGTGTTCCCATTCTGAACCCATCTGTGAACCAGACTAGCCCATCCCAGGATCTCGTCCTTCCTTCCATCCAATCCTCCTTCGTAGGGAAAACGACGTTTAGCCTCTCGTTTAAGCCTATCTCAGGGACCATCGCGTCCCCTGGCATACCGAGGTTGGTTAGATACCCAGACAAGCCTCGTCATAGACCACAAATGGACATGGCCGGAGCCATTGTCCCTCCACATCAGCCAATCTCATGGCCGCTCTAGCCGCCTCGTGCCTCATCCAGTCCACCGAGGAGGCAACCCCACTAACGCCCCCAGGGCGTGGTGGCCGTCCTCATGCTCCCGGTAATGCAGAGGCATGCAAGTCGCTGTAATTTGTCCAGCACTAGTCTGGACGCCGTTTTTATGGATCCTGGCCACCAAACGACCGCTCCTTGCATGAGCATCGGATCAGTCATCGTCCTAAATCAGCAATATAGTTTTCGACCCAAGCCCCCCCCCCCCCCCCCCAAGCGCCCTACGGCAAGCCCACAGAGTGTCGCGGTCTTGAGCCGAATGTGTTCCTGAAAGGTCAGTCCAGATACTTGAAGCATTTATTCTTAGCCACACGAGAGGTCCCTTCCAACTTGATGTTGGGAGAGGTCTCCAGCTTCCTTTTCCTGATAAAGATGACCATCTGTACCTTGTTGGGATTCATCCTGAGTTCATTATCCCTACACCACTGCGAGAACCTTGTCAGTGCTTCCTCCAGAAGCCTCTGCAATATTCCCACCTCAGTTCCTTGTGCCAAAATCACAACGTCGTCTGCATAGGCCTGTACATGGTCCCCATGCTCTATTCTGAGGATGCGTAGGATCTCATCCACCTCTAGACACCACAGGAAGGGGGACAGGACACCCCCCCCCCCTGAGGACATACCCGCGACGACTAAACCCTAACCACCTCATCTCCCAGCCTAGCCTCGACTCTCCGCCCGGTGAGCACGGAGCGGATCCAGCTCGTTATGACCAGACCCACCCCTGTTGGCTCCACCAATATCCGCAAACACGCACACCGATAGCCGTCCGCCCCCTCAGCCCCTCCTCCAGCCTGGACACCAGGTGGTAAAGAGCCGAGTCCAACGACCTGTCCGTTCGATATGCGTCCTGTTCCGGACTCAGAGGGGCCCTTTTAGAGCTACCCACTCCCTAAGGTTTCGGTCCACCAGCCTGACTAGGCAAACATACTGGTGATGGAGATTTATGTTTGACAAGAATTTTATTCTGTAATAAATTATATTCGAAATTCGTGGACAATCTCTCGGATTCATAGAGATGAAGTGAAAATAACATCATAAGTTCATATAAGGCCCTACAGGCTCCTATACCTACGGGGATTTGGGCTCCTAAATGACGCCGCTGGAAATCGTTTTTCCTCGAATAACCTTTAAAGTACTTGACGTAATTTAATAATTTTTAAATATGATGGATGCTAATAATTAACACTGCTAAAAATGGTACTTTTTAAACACGTTTGGCTCGTTTAACGCATTTTTTTTTACATGATGATAACAACATTATTTTAGTCAGCTTGAATCTTTAGACTACAAGAAAGGTGCTCGCTCTTATTCGATACCGCTAAAATGAACCGTTTTCGAGGAAAACTCCGTTTTTTATGAAATGGTCACTTTTTATTTCGATATTGCACCCTCCATGATACTCTGTTGGCCCTGACAAGCGATGCTTATCAGTAGTTATTCCCTAATCTCTATTGGAGTTGAATAAACTTGGTTTTTGAGACATGCCCAAAGATAAAAATCTAAGGGGTTCAATAGGAGGCCATGCAACGGGTCCTCCTCGACCTATCTATTACTCTAGATACATTGTAAACAACTAATTTTTGGTAACACGTTTTATTTCGCCAATATTATTACAGCCACTCTCATTTCCGCCTTACACCTTAAAACTTCGCCAGTATAGTCACCATAATTACATAACGCTATGAGTCGACTCTGCTATCGTACAATAACTATATCTACGCCTTATTTCTAATCTATCTATATACTCCGTATTATATAACACCGATTCGATTCTACTGCTGCGCCATTCGTTTTCCAGGGTTGTCACGTCCACGCCTATTTGAACGTCGCACGTCGCCTCTCCAAAATTTGCTTGTTACATTCGGCCATCCTGCAACAATTAATGCCCTCATTAATTTAACTCGCCAGTAAATCAACCAGATCTTATCGATCTTTGCATTCGCCATAACACCAAATCGCCTACCCTAAAGGTTTCGCCTGTGGTTGCAACCTTACGCCTTTTATCGAATATCACCTTTATATTACGCCTTTGTCAGGTTCTCACTCGCCTTTTGCTATCTCAATAAGAAGTTTGGACCTTAAATCGCCATAGCTCTCGCCTTTCGCCAACAGAGCATTTGCCATTTGCACCTCGCCAGTTAAACACACTTGCATGCACCTTTCAACCTAACCTTTCGCCCTTTGCACCTCTCCAGTCAGACTCACTTGCATGCACCTTTCAACCTAACCTTTCGCCCTCGGTGTTTTACACCTCGCCTCGCCAAAAAGTCAGCAAACGCCTTGCTCACAAACGCGCAGTTCGCGCCAGCGGTTGGAAATAGTACGCCTTGGATACCCAAAATTCGCCAAACGCCTCTCTCAATTTGAGAATCGCCTCAGAAGACCGCAAAAGTCTTCGTCGCCTTCGCCTGCGCATGATCCTGGACTTCCCTGCCCCTCCAATTCCACAATATCGGTTGATGGACGCCGACATCTGTCAAAAGAGGAAAGAAAGCCAGTATACAAGTCGCCAGGGGAAGAGCAACCAAATGTCCTCGCATTCGCCTGTAGATCGATAGGTAGACCGTCAATCAGACACGAAAGCGCCTTTGTGGCTGAAAGCCCACACCTTTCGATCAACGCCATTTTGTCATGATAATAATGGGTCATGGTTCCGCCGTCCAATTTAACCCTCGCCATCATCTCCTTGAGCAGCTGAGCAAAGTCATGCACTCTAGGAAACGCCTTCCTAAGAGCCGCCTTCCAGTCTTCCCATGAGAGGTCATATTCATCGAGCCGATTAAACCAGCCCCTTGCTGCGCCTTGCAATTTCGCCTGCATAAAATACGCTCTCTCATAGTTCGACCATTCATGAATATCGCCCAACTGATCAATTTTGCTCAACCACCTGACTACGTTACAGTCCCGGCTATCAGGATCGAAAGGGTCAATAATGTCGCCGCCTGCCCTTGCCCTTGACCCCATACAGCCCGAACTGCAAGCGGAGTCCGCCCTATCGCTACAAGCATGCTCTACTACCGCCTGAGGAACGCGATCACCTGATTTTTCGCCCTTCTTGTTGCCCTTGGTACCGCCAGTACCAACGGCCGCCCTTTGTTTCGTCGCCTTTACCATTTCGGCCGCCTTTTGCTTCGCCGCCCTTGCCATTTCGGCCGCCACAATCTGCTGGATACTAGTTGCCAAACCGCCTTTCAACAGCTTATGTACCATGGAGACTGTTTCGTCTTCCATCGCCGAATCGCCTTCGCCGTGGTCACCGTCGCTCAATTCCAACTCGTAATCGAGCTCTAACTCGTCACTTCTGCCTTCCTCCATAGGAAATCACTTGACAAACGCCTTTTAAACACCAATGCCAATAAACACAGTTAAAATACGCCACAATTTTTACAATAATCACTAATTAATTAGCACACACTTGTTTATTATTATCGTGAATATCTGAAAAATCGCCAAATGTCAATCCACTGTCAAGGATAGCAACAAACGCCCGCCTTTTGTTATGAGTTTTTGTGATATCGCCACTCACAAAAAAAGAAGAAGTTGCCACTGCGATTTATCTCGCCGAAATCGCGATTTGACCGTTCCCCACAACAAATAACACAATACGTAGGTTATCCCGACTTCTGATCTGTAAACAACTAATTTTTGGTAACACGTTTTATTTCGCCAATATTATTACAGCCACTCTCATTTCCGCCTTACACCTTAAAACTTCGCCAGTATAGTCACCATAATTACATAACGCTATGAGTCGACTCTGCTATCGTACAATAACTATATCTACGCCTTATTTCTAATCTATCTATATACTCCGTATTATATAACACCGATTCGATTCTACTGCTGCGCCATTCGTTTTCCAGGGTTGTCACGTCCTCGCCTATTTGAACGTCGCCTCTCCAAAATTTGCTTGTTACAACATATCTGGTCTAGCAAAGCACGGGTAAAATGAAACGGGGCACCATCATGTATGAACCACATGATTTGTCGGGTCCCTATCAGATCCCCTTCTAGAAGTTTTTTTGAAGAATTGTGAAAAAATCTTAAAAAAGAGCGCCGGTTAATCGTTGTAGTCAACAATACCACGGTTGTAGCATAGAAATTAATCTGCCCAAATATGTAGATTGTGCGCATTAATTATGCTATTTTTCGAAAATCCTTCATCTGTGGAACTACATTTTTTGGAAAAAGGCTCACATAATTTTAATTTTTAAAAAAGAAAAACCTAGGCCTGAAGCACGTTTTTGGGTGAAACACTACATTTATTATATTATTATTATTGTATTATGTTTTCCCAATAATTCGGGATTGATGCTTCGTTTCTTTTTGCCTCTTTTTGGTGTTCAATTTTTATTAAACAGTTTCATTCATTGTCTGTGATATTGGTTTAAATTACTTTTCTTCTCAGTATATCGCCACTTTAATTAGTATTTAATTTGTGACACTACTGTATTTTAATGTCAGATTGTTGACCTTTTTTGGTTTAAGACTAAAATCTGTGAATAATTTAGATAGGTGTTAGCATATAACAGGCTTGTCTACATGTTCTATCTTCCGACAATAAAGCATATTTGACTATTTTTACCAACCATAACCATTGTCTTTATAAGAAAAAAACAAAGCCATAACCTATTGCCTTCAACCTGCACACTTCTGAAAACAGTAATTTTTTAGTAGTAACATAATTACGAAACTCAGGAAATTAGCATTAACAAAAAATAATTAAAATTTTTCACTTGCCAGATTCGTCCAGACAGGAAATATAAGAAATCAGCAGAACCTTTCTTGCTACCCTAACAAATGTGTAACCGAGATCTATATCAATCCAATTTTAATAATGGTCCCGGTAAGATTTTGCTACACTACTGGGCGTGCACCCAATATACCTACACCATAAATTCAACAAAGCAGACCCGCACATCACTCTACCATTTGTTTTTTAATTAAATTTATATTTATCACTTTTGAGTGTAGTTGCAAAAGTAACTTTCACAACTAACGAAGTAAATGTTCTTCCAATGTCCATATAGTAAGAAATATATGCCTTCACTCACTCAGTGGTACTTCAAAAATATATCAACTGCGACCGTGTATACACTCTAATGCACGTTAAATGTTGAAAATTTCTTGTAGTTTTGGGGCCAGCTTCATTCAATGAATACTCAAAACTGGGCTTCATTCTGCAATATTTTTGACACATTCGATTTCCATTTTAAGATCTCATATCGTCATAAATCCTATGCGAACACCATAATAAAACATTCAACCAATGTTTGTTTTCTTACCTTTTCCTTAATCTGACCAATCTCGGGCAACAGGTAGGTTGTAAAAAATATGTTTACAACAAGTTGCCAAAGAAAATGTCAGTTCTTATAAATTTAAAAAGCCAAAAACTAGTTGATAACACATATAGAAACACCAAATATCAAGAATTATGTAACACAATTTTCTTAGGCAATGAATAAATTGCGTTTTATTAATTTTATGTACATTCATTTGTCTCAATCAATCTTAACTAAATCAGAGTTTATAATATTAAAAGAAATTAAAAGAAAACACAGATTCTTCACATTGTCAGCTCCATAATCGCATTTACTATATCATTTTGATTATTCTTAAGGGCCTTTACAGCCTTCGGCCTACTGACATTTGCTTGGGACATAACAAGCTCAACATCTTTCTCTTCAACTCCACTCTCGTCAATGTCCTCATCTTCATCAGATTCTTCAGCAATAGGAGCGACAGCAGTTGTTGTTGTACCAGCAGCACCATCTCCAGCGGGATTTACCTAACAAAAAACAGCCTTATACAGTACACAAAAGAAATATCAAAAAATCCATTTGCCATCCTTAATACAACACTATATAGAGAAACAGAACAACTTTAGATACCTACTTGAACCTTTTCTGATATGATACACATTGCCAATTTTAATAGAGCAATTAATAATAATTATGATTATTTTAAACTCAAAGAACCTTCATATCCTGCATCTATAAAAAGTAATTATTATTTATTTTAACACTTGCAGATCATTAACTATATTAAACATTCATATTGATTATATTATGCAAAAGTGCATTAATGCTCCTTTTATATTCAAAAACAATTTAGTAGTGAATTTAAAATTAAATACTAGAACATTATAATAAAATTTCTTACCTCTTTGAATTTCTCTGCAGCAGCCACTTGTGCTTGCTGAGACAGATCTTCAATTTTTGCTTCTCCAAAAACAATGTAGGTGTCACTAACAGGGTTCTTGTACACATCAGGTTTGTTTATAACAAAAAGAATATTTTTGGATTTGCGAATTGTAACTCTGTTTACTCCCTGAACCTATAATAAAGGATAAAATATACTTTAATTATTAAACTGAAAGAAAGATTAAATCAGAAAGAGTATTTCCACTGCTTTATAAATCCAAACAAGAAAACCTCATTACTGAGCTTCTTATAAATTGAAATCACAATGCCGAAACACAATTTGCACACTTGACACGCATTTCACTAAGCGTGTTAGCATCATTAGAAGATGTTGAGTTTTGATAATGTTCTGATCATGCCAAGATGGTTAGTGGAACTCGCGCCGAGCGCGGAAATTGTGTTTCAGTATTGTGAATAAAACTGTGTGGTTCCAATCCTCAACTTAGTATTAGAATCCTGGAAAGTTTTCAACAGTTTTCTATTCTAATGCAATAGAATTTTATATCTTATAATTTTTATAAGGGCAAATTATGGATTTTCTTTCAGAAATCACAAACTAGTCTATGGTGATATTCAGAATCAGAACCAATCATATTTTCTACTTTAACATCCTAAAACAATTTTAAATTAAGTGAGTCAAATTTAAATGATAATATTTCTTCTAGGGTGAAGCATTAAGTTTGGAAACAATGTGCACTTCTGATTTTAAAAGAACGAATATGATCTCCATTCTTTTAAATCAGAGCATATACTTGAGAGACATTCAACCAGTCCGTCCTCTCTATGCTATAGAGAGCTAAATAGTATATTATCCAATACATATTTAATGATAGCTATTAAGATATGAGTACCAACTGAGAAATCCAATTAAAAAATCAATCTATATATATAAACAAAGTCGTGTTAGTTACACCACTTATAACTCAAGAACGGCTGAACCGATTTTTATGATCTTTGTTTTGTTGGATTTGTCTCCGCCCCGAATAGCAGAATAACTATTAAAATATGGGAAAAATTCTCGGATAAAAAATTATACAAAAAATCAGTTATAAATTAGGCTTGGAACTCAGTCATCTTCCGCAATTGACAGCTCATGTCACGCACGATTATAGTTTTTTTAGTAATATATGATGTCCACTGCAAATCAGTGACATACTACACGTTATAGGATATAAATTCAACGGAAAATAGTGGGAAAGTAGCATATTCAAATCTAGAAAGATACTGAAATACATAGAAAATACTTGAATCGAAATATAAAAAAACTATAGAGAATAAATGACAACAACTGTCAAATCGATTGGTATCAATCATTCCAGATCATTCGGTCGATCAGTCATCCGTACGTAGTGTTGCTTAAACATCGATAGCAAATCAACTATCGGAACAATCGATAGTTTTATAAAGAGCTATCGATAGTCGAAACAATTTTTTCCAAGGCAGGTGATATCATGACGAAGAAAAGAAACCGGTTTAAAGATAAAAATTTAGATACTTTGTTGTTCATCATTCACAATTATTCCACCGATTTTTATGACCTTTGATTTGTTGGATTGGTCTTCGCCCAGAATAGCAGAATAACTATTAAAATATCGGAAATCCGAAAGTGTGTCCAAAAACTACGCAACCTATGGGAAATTTCTTTATTATAGGTTTCTCAGAAAATATTATTACATATTTATATAAGTTGATGCTTGAAAAAAAAAGTAATTTTTACAATGCAAAATTAAGGATAAGTTGTACAGGGTGCTTAAAACACACAAACAATAAGATTTAAAAAAAATTTGGTATATCGGAAAACCTTCTGCAGAAAAAAAAAGTTCTTATTAAGTTGCAATTGAAAAAAATTAAGAACAAAATTAAGAAAAAGAGGGGTTTTTCGACATCTTTTCAATAATTCTCATGAATTTTCTCCGCATCAGTGCACTCTTGGAAAAAATGGTATTTGACCTTTAATTTTTGCCTTAATAGGAACTTTATTTTTTCTGTAGAAGGTTTTCCGATATTCCCAAATTTTTGTTTTTTAACCTTAATTTTTGTATTTTTTTAGTACCCTGTATAACTTATCCTTAATTTAGCATTGTCAAAATTAGTTTTTTTTTTCAGGCATCAACTTTTATCAGGAATGACATTTTCTGAGAAACTAATAATAAAGAAATTTCCCATATATTGCATACTTTTTTGGACACACTATATAAAACATGGTCGGGTTAGTTACACCAAGAACGGCTGAACCGATTTTTATGATCTTTGATTTGTTGGATTTGTCTCCGCCTTAAAACGGAAATCGGATATATGTATTAAAAACCAATTATAACTTATAACACAAGAACGGCTGAACCTATTTTTATGATCTTTGATTTGTTAGATTTGTCTCCACCCCGAATAGCAGAATAACTATTAAAATATCAGAAAAAATAAGCAGAAAATTAGTTTTTAAATAAACTAAGTTTGAAACTCCGCCATCTTCCGCAATTGACAGCTCACGTCACGCATGCTTATAGCTTTTTTGTAATAATTGATGTCCACTGCAAGTCAGTGACATAGTACACAATATAGAATAGAAATTCGACGGAAAATAGTGAAATAAATAGAAAATACTTGAATCGAAATGTAAACAAAAATATAGAAAATTAATGACGACTGTCAAATCGATTGGTCTCAATCATTCCAGATCTTATCATCTACTTTTATTGAATTTTTATTTTCTTTATATATATTATCCTAATAAACTATTGAAAAAATCCTAAATTAAGTTTAGCTAAAAGTTAACAACACATCCATTGACTGTTAGGCGGTACGAAGCTCGCCGGGTCAGCTAGTTAAAGTATAAGAGCAGAAAAAAATATTGTTAACGGACCAGGCACAAAATCTTATAATTATTTGTGAGAAAATCAATATATTTTTCATACATTATCGAATTATATACCCTCTTCAAAAACAATATGTTATACCTATAATGAAATTACAGGATTAGGAAAAGCATCATCAAGACTGCCAAAGAGATCATTAGAGCAAGAAAATGCTAATTAATTATACTTTTCTTATAAAATACTAATATATTAATTATTACAAACATCATTTTCCAAAATGTTGCTGAAATACATTGAACATGAACTTTGGGAACATTTACACAACATTCTTTGATATTTTAATCATATAAGAGCTCAGTTACATAAGTAATTATTATATATTATTAGTACAGATCATCAAAAATGTTGACATTTTTCAATTTTGCAACTATATAAAAATATATAGAAGGAAAAAATCACATTTAAAACAAAATGTTGTCAAGTTATAATTTGGTGTGTTTCCCTTTGATTAATTTTAAAACTTTTAAACATCCTACAACATCCAGTCTTTGAATAGGGTTTTAAACAGAACAACATAAATCGCTAATTCAATATGGACTGCAAACTGGGACATAATCACTCAACATTTATTGTTGAATTACAAATAGGTACTCTAGCCCTGGCTTTTCGAGATATACCATTATTCGCAGTAACCTTGAAATCATTCCTACTTTTTTGGGTTACACACACTATTTATCACCAATGGAACAAAAAAATTATTGAATTTTATAAAAGATTATTTTTTACAGCTTTTTGCATTTGATCATTTACCAAACGAAATAGTATGCAATACTAATACCTACATTTAAATTTTTAGTAATTAGCAAAAAAATATATAGGTATTTCACATTTTTGTTAAAACTGCATGCAGATTATCTATTTATAAATAAATCTCCCAATTTTAAAATTTTAACAGTCCCAATGTTCAATAGGTGCGTGACGCTCTGAGCTGTATACACCAAGAACATTTCATTCTAGATTGAAAAGTACCTCTGATTTTTATGCTTTGCTTGGTCAAGAAGTAATGTTACCACAGGAAGTTGTAATTTGGGCTAATTTTTCAAACATTAGAGACTTTTTTCAGGTCAATCATGGTTTAACCAAAAATTTTTTTGTGCAAAACAGAGGGTGCTCAAATGTCACAAGTCCCATTACTCTATGTATAAATAGTATATTTTGCCTTTGAAGCAAAAAAAATCACAAAATAACAAACTAAGCCAATTTTAAATGTGCATGTGGGTATAATATGAAAAGTTCAAAGCAGCACTTACTGGCTTAAGACCTAATTTTGACATAATTTTTCTAGCTTTCTTCTCCCCTCTAGATTGTTTAGCTTTCGAGACCATATCCACTGGAAGACCTGTAGCAGAAGCTCCAGGAAAAGGTCCTCCACCAGCATTAGCAGTGCCAGCATCTTCAAGCTCAGGAATCTCCTCATCAGAGTCACTATCTAAAATTGAATTGATATCCTAATGCAAACGCTGAAGTAAGACATTTTCACTTACCTGTGGAAGATTCAGCACTTTGTTCTGGTTTTTCAGGCTTAGCCTCTACAGGCGCAGATTTATCAACTTCAGTTAGTTCTGGCATTTTGTTGTCTAAAAAATAGCCAATGTTAAGTAAATAATTTATATCGAATTGGTACGGAATATTGTCCTTCGTAAAATCAGACTGCCAAGATTCAAATCAAATTTAATTTCATAGTTAAAAATTTGCGAAACCGGCTATGATCATCACATAAAACTGATATGTCAATAAAGTACTTAATTGTAGGGAGGGATAAAGATAAAAACACAGAAAAATAATCATTTATAGAAAAATATATGCATAAGCATCGCTTTTAAAATTCCATCAATCGAAATACATGAATTTTTGCTCATAAAAACTCGAGATTAATGGAATAAAACAAAATTACCGGAATCTCTCAAACGGCGCTTTTTTTGAGGCACAAATTTGACAAGAAAAGAAAGAAAAACAAAATTAAAGAGAGACGTAACGTAACCTGTCGTAATTGCTAAAAGTGGCGATGAAAGAAGAAGCTGTCAGTTGTCAATGAAACTTCTTCTGATTGGTACTAAATGAAACATGATACATATAAAAGCCATATACTTAAAAAGTTAGTTATATATATATGATAAAAGCAAAGAACGCTTCATTACCGACAACCTTACTTTGGCCATTGTCTTTATAAGAAAATATAAACAATGCTTTGGCCATTGTCTTTTACTGTATAAACAATGCTTTGGCCATTGTCTTATAAACAATGCTTTGGCCATTGTTTATATATAGCCCTCCGTAGTTTATATAAACAATGCTTTGGCAGCAGCCGTCAAAACGAGGTACGAAGTTGTTTTCATTACAAGACGTTGCGTGGACTGGGTCACAGGCCTTCGGAGTTGTTTTAAATTTCATTTTCACTTCACGCATGGCCCTCCGCTCGCTCCGGGGCGCAACCAAACAAAACTAACCCAATGCATACACAAAATCAAGAAGAAAAACTTTTTAGAAACGTAACTTAAAAAAAAAATGTCTTGCCACTGGAATCGAACCCAGACCGCCGTATCAGAAACACAGCATCCAACGCTAGCGTCTCGCTGGTAGTGCTGCCAACTTAAAATTTAGGATTATTCACAAGTTGTTTGTGATGTGATTACCCACTTGTACCCGCAATCTATATGACAAATTACCCACAATTTTACCTACTTATAAAATATTAAAATTGTAAATACTCTGCTTAACCGGCGGACGGTTGACGTTTAGAACTAAGATTTCAACGAGTATTCTATATTCAACCAATTTCAGCAATTTTGACCTTTACGGAACGGAAACCTGCAAAACCGATGAGATGACATGTACGTCACATGGAATATTTTATTTACGGCTAGCTGCATCCCAAATGTTATAAATGCAAAAGTTTTTTTCTTGATTTTGGACATGCCTTGGGTTAGTTTAGTGGTGAGCGTCTCGCAACAGTTATGAATTTGGCTGCCATCAAGGTAAAAGCACAGCTTCATTGTTTGGCAAGCTGTGGTAAAAGCGTAGTCCAACGCCATCTAGTGTAGGTGGCGTTGACTCGAGCGATCGAATTCGCGTTTTAAGATCCTTTACACAAATAGTGCACTATGGTAAAAATCGACCTCTCCTATTAGTCGATCCATCTCGTATTACAATATGTCTTCATGATCAAATCAAGTGCTCTCGTGGTGTAGAGGTTTAGACAGCTGGGTCTCACCTGGACGACCCGGGTTCAATCCCCGTTGCTTTTTTTTAAGATTATGTTTCTAAACAGTTTTTTTCTTGGTTTTGGGTATGTCTTAGGTTAGTTTGGGTTAGCACCTGGTTAATTTCCTTTTCTTGACCCCCGTAGCGAGCGAAGCGAGCGGAGGGCCATGCGGATCGACCAATAGGAGAGGCCAATTTTTATATAGTGCACTATTTGTGTAAAGGATCTTATAACGCATCGCATTCCCATTCGATGTCTTCGCGATGCAATCAATTTGCAGTTAGAGGCCTCGTGGTCGAGAGGTTTAGATGGTTAGATTTCAAATCGACGGCCATCGACGGACCGGGTTCAAACCCCGTTGTTTTTTTAAGGTTAACAGTTTTTTTTATTGATTTTGAGTATGTCTTGGGTTAGTTAGGGTTAGCAGTTAGCACCCGTTGGTATCCTTTTATTGAGTCCCCGTAGCGAGCGGTAGCGAGCGGAGGGCCATGCGAAAAGTCAAATATTACTTATTGTAATACTTGCCCGTGCTTTAGATGCACTTTTAACGAAATGTTTTGCTTTATCTAACTAAAAACCAGGATATATTTAACAGAAGCCGTATTATAGTGGATATACAGCAGCTTCCATGTGTTTCCGAGAATACATTTACTCATTCACAAAGAATCCTTCTTTGTAGGATTGTAGGTTTCTGAAAAATCCTTGATGGCAGCCAAAATCAGAACTGTCGCGACACACTCGTGTTTTGTGTGGTAACTGTCACGAGTGTCACATCATTCTTCTTCTGTGGTCTGTGACGTGGCGTTTCATGATACTGAAATCGCTGTAGATGTTTAAATTAACGATGTCTCTATAAACTTTATTTGCAAGGCCATAAAATTGCTTCAAATTATGTGGTAGGGTGTTCCAGAGATAAATAAATATTTTATCTCTGGGATGCCCAGTTTCGGATACGCAAGCCGGGGTTCGGTTTCCGTCGATGTTTTTTATAATTTTTCAAAGATATGTTTGTTCCATTTTTTAAATTTGAGATAGTTTCGGTTAGTTTCGTTTGGTTGCGCCCCGGAGCGAGCGAAACAAGCGAAGGGCCATGCGCAAAATACAAATCTAAATTCACGTGTTAATCAACAATATGTTGCGCGCGCAACTCTGAATCACTTTCATGTGGTCCGGGTAGCGACATTTGTGTTCATATTGCACTTGTGAATGAGAGGCGCGTGATTGGCTAGCTACGTGAGGTGACGCATGTATTCGCGATGCAACCAGTTGTTTGTAAGTCAGCAAATGGTCTAGAGGTCTGCATGGTTGGCCTTCACTTCGGCGACCCGGGTTTAAATCCCGTCGGTTTTGGTTTCTTTTTTTTAAGTAAACAGTTTTTTTCTTGATTTTTGGGTTTTGCTTGGGTTAGCGCTTGGTTAGTTTCCTTTTCTTGAGCCCAGAAGCGAGCGGAGGGCCATATACTTGCCAATTGCAGGTCTTTCAATCGCATGTATTCACAAGTGCACTACGAACTGAAATATCGCGTCCGGGTAACGTCTTGTGACTAGACACCATTGATTTGTATAGGAGTGGATAAGCAATAGCCGCCTGTCGCACTATTCAAAAGTGGCAACCTATGGGCGAAAAAACAGGTTTCTGCGCATGACAAAATCGACGCAAAATGGAAAAACGTAAACAAAGAAGATACCGGTTTGTCATGCGCACTAAAACACTTGCCGTCTCAGCAGGCGTCGGTCAGGATCGAACTTGGCTTTTGTCTTTGACGTGTTTTCGTTTTGACGGCGCGGCGTTTTGAGTTAATAATTCGAGTTTTTACTTTTTTTTTACTTTCTTTGGACCCAGTGTCTGTAGTTGCTTAATTAGTTTTAGTTTAGTGGTTCACGTTTGTGGTTTGTGCGTACCCTATTTTGATTTTCGTTTAAATTGAACAATACGCACATAAACAATGGGCGATGCTACCAAAATAGAATCCCGAAAGTGTATGGTTGTGTTTTGTAGTAGTAGAGGCAAAATACCCGGGATTTCCTATTTCAAGTAAGTCTAATTATTATAAGTATTACTTATTTATACCTTATTGTTTGTTTCACTATGCTAACTGGGGCCCATTTCACAATCGGCAAGACTCCTCTACCGAATATTTGGTCAAATAATCACTTTCGAAGTCCGGGCCTACCTATTTACCTTCACGGTGCAACAGCTAGCTCCTACTAATTTTCTAATGCGCAAGTCCAAATTGAAATCTCTTTGTTTACATTTCGCGGTCGTAAATTTGTCATGTTTGGTCTATTTATTGCTTATCCACTCCTATACAAATCAATGCTAGACACCATAGAAATAGGACTAGTCCTATTTACACTAGCCGTATTCGATTCACTAATTTGGATCGATTCAGATCGATCTAACTGAACTTTATTGAACTGATTCGTGTTCGATTGTGAAAATATCACTTTGTCTGTTGTCCCCACTACCTAAAAAGTGATCCTGCTCACCTGTAAGTGAACCAAAAATGAACCGGGATCACTTAGATCGGTTCAGTAGTTCAGGTAAAAGATGACGTTTAAATGTCAATTGTCAACCGGCTTTTTTTTTAATTGCTTTCATAATTTCATTTGACCTTGGCTCACTGAACTGAACTATCAGTTCGGTTTCAGTTCGTTTCATTTTGAACTGATCTCCACTCAAGAACTTGTTTATTATTCTTGATCTCCACTCTCCAGTCTCAATCGAATCACGGGCACGTACACGACAGGTGGCAGGTGGCCGTGATTCCGTGATCGGATACTGCTATTGATACACTCAAGCGTCTAAGGATAGGGTTAAATTTTCGATGCGAAACCGTGCATACGCAATGGCGAAACAAGAATAATAACTTTATGGCTCTCCGCTCCCTACGGGGCGCAATCAACAAGAATTAACAAAACTAACTCAAAATTAAGAAAAAAAAGTAAATTAATAAAAAACAAACATAACCTTAAAAAAAGGTAAACAAAACATCTGTCGCCGATGGAATCGTACCACAGCACCTAGGCTTTGAAGGAATTTCGCTAGAACCATAAACCTAACTACTCCGAATAAGTTTATGCTAGAATGTAAAGACATGGACAAAGTTTACAGAATTAAAAATAATATAAGTTGATTCACTCCGCGCTATCATCAAATTCCACTCCGCCCCTCCCCGCCTGCCCGGTAAACTGGTGCCAGTTTATAGTGGAGAGCTAGGTAATTTAAGTTTATTTTAAATTTGTTTACGGTCCGGCGTATAGGGTGAGATTTCAAAAATAGCGGTTTGTTTTTGGTGGATTTCTGAGCAAAATGTCTAGTCGAAAGTTGAAATATTGGTTCAATAATTGATTGTGAAAGACGAATGGCAGACAATATATCGCCCTAGTTGCCCAAAAGGGTAGGTATGTATTAGTTTATTATAAGCTTTTATTTAACTTCACTTGTATGTTTGGGTCAAATCTTACAAGTAAATTTGTCCTACTTCCCATCAATGTTCAATATTAATATCGATTTATAGTGAGTACAATAGAGTATGTAATAAAAAAAAAACTTGCAGGTGTCGAGCCTCGAAAAGTGCCTTAGAATTTATAGGATCCCACAAATATGCGAATGATACACCAATGCAATGTCAAAGCCGTATTTATGACTCGCGGATGCTGTGACAGTATCGCTACATTCCATGCGTGCGCGCGCACCTGCGCGTCATGTCTTCGTGATGCAACCAATCGTTTGTATGTGCCCTGGTGGTCTAGGGGTTTGCATGATTAGCCTTCACTTCGGCGACTCGAGTTCAAACCCCGTCGGTGTTTAAATTTTTTTTTAAGGTTATATTTCTAAACTGTTTTTTTCTTGTTTTTGGGTATGTCTTGGGTTAGATTGGGTTAGCACCTGGTTAGTTTCCTTTTCTTGAGCCCCCGTAGCGAGCGGTAGCGAGCGGAGGGCCATTCGAAAAGTGAAATATGGCATGGAATGTAGCGATACTGTCACAGCATCCGCGAGTGTCATACACACCTGGCAGCACTGCGTTAGGTAGTGACGTTGCGTTGCGTTGACATATTTGTGTTTGTGGTGTGTATGTTTCTTTCTGACGTGTTTATCTTTCCGAATAGCAGAGTATTTTAGTTCAAAATATTTTAATTTTAATATACTTGTTTAATAGCTTAATACCTATGGAAGGCTCCCTTTTAGTAAGTTAAAACAA